>ONZH01012464.1:0-220000 GCA_900303285.1 Rhinella marina | reverse complement strand
CTCTGTGAATATGACCTGCATTACATCTTGTAACAGTTTCACCTATTTCCAACTGTAATCCTTGAGACCATTGCTTTGGGTTTGTTAAAGGGGTTGTCTCACATCAGCAAATGGCTTTTATCATGTAGAGAAAGTTAATACAAGGCACTTACTAATGTATTGTGATTGTCCATATTGCTTCCTGTGCTGCCTGGATTCATTTTCCCATGACATTATACACTGCTTGTTTCCATGGTTACGACCACCACCCTGCAATCCATCAGCAGTGGCTGTGCTTGCACACTATAGGAAAAAGCCCTGGTGTTTCTGGTGGCCGGGACCATGGGAGAGCACACAGGCTAGTGGATTGCATGGTTACGACCACCACTTATGGATTGCAGGGTGGTCATAACCATGGAAATGAGCAGTTTATAATAGGATGGAAAAACAAATTCAGCCAGCAAAGGAAACAATATAGATAAAAACAATAGATTAGTAAGTGGCTTGTATTAACTTTCTCTACATGATAAATGCCATTTGTGGACGTGAGACAACCCCTTTAATAGAAGGCACATGATGAAAAATGAATGCAGCCAGGCAAAGGAAGCAATATGGAGAATCACAATACATTAGTAAGAGCCTTGTATTAACTTTCTCTACATGATAAATGCTATTCGCTGACGTGAGACACCCCTTTACATAATACTGGACACTATAGAAGAAATCGGAGCATGTCTTGATTCATGTTAATGGGCTCGTACACCTAGAACAATCCCCATTCTCAAGATGGTGCCCTTGACCGAGCTGCTGCAGGCAAACATAGTATTGCATGTTGTCCAAGTCAATGACTGAGCATGTGGCACATTGGCTTTAAGCAAAATATTCACCAGCAGGGTATTGTCTAGTAAAAGTCTATAAAACTGCTGGAAACCCGTCACCGTTTTCATAAGTGATGGAAAAAGTAGAATGGAGTCTTCATAAAGATGGCGTTAATCTTGCACAAAATACATTGCTGAACCTACCTACAGAGTAAATGCTGCAGCTACTCCCCACTGTATCTGATATAGGGGTGGGGTCCAGAATAGAGGAAGCATCTTCATATGCAGTAATAGGATGTGAAGACATGGGTTCAACGTTATTTAAAGTACAGTGATCCCTCAGGATACAATAGTTTCAGCATACAATGGTCTTTTCTGACCCTTCTTAAGTTGAAACCAGACTCAACATACAATGTCCCAGACTCAGATCCAACCAATCAAGGCCACTTCTCTGGTACAATATCTGTATTAGTTGCTAGTTATCAGCTATTCCTGACTGTTATATGTAAAGACTAGGGTTGTCGCGGGTATCGAAATTTCGATACTGAAGCGATACCTTTATACCAGTATCGATTCGGTACCGGAATTTGCTCTTTTTCGATACTTTGGGCAGCTAAAATAAAAAAAACTTTCTTACCTCTCCTGCGCCGCGGCTCCGGTGGGCACAGTGGGCTGATCTGAAGTCTGATGGGGGCACAGTGGGCTGATCTGAGGTCTAATGGGGGCACAGTGGGCTGATGTAAGGTCTGATGGGGGCACAGTGGGCTGCTCTGAGGTCTGATGGGGGCACAGTGGGCTGCTCTGAGGTCTGATGGGGGCACAGTGGGCTGCCCTGAGGTCTGATGGGGGCACAGTGGGCTGCTCTGAGGTCTGATGGGGGCACAGTGGGCTGCCCTGAGGTCTGATGGGGGCACAGTGGGCTGCCCTGAGGTCTGATGGGGGCACAGTGGGCTGCCCTGAGGTCTGATGGGGGCACAGTGGGCTGCCCTGAGGTCTGATGGGGGCACAGTGGGCTGCCCTGAGGTCTGATGGGGCACAGTGGGCTGCCCTGAGGTCTGATGGGGGCACAGTGGGCTGCCCTGAGGTCTGATGGGGGCACAGTGGGCTGCCCTGAGGTCTGATGGGGGCACAGTGGGCTGCCCTGAGGTCTGATGGGGGCACAGTGGGCTGCCCTGAGGTCTGATGGGGGCACAGTGGGCTGCCCTGAGGTCTGATGGGGGCACAGTGGGCTGCCCTGAGGTCTGATGGGGGCACAGTGGGCTGCCCTGAGGTCTGATGGGGGCACAGTGGGCTGCCCTGAGGTCTGATGGGGGCACAGTGGGCTGCCCTGAGGTCTGATGGGGGCACAGTGGGCTGATCTGAGGTCTGATGGGGCACAGTGGCTGATGTGAGGTCTGATGGGGGCACAGTGGGCTGATGTGAGGTTTGATGAGGGCACAGTGGGCTGATGTGAGGTCTGATGGGGGCACAGTGGGCTGCCCTGAGGTCTGATGGGGGCACAGTGGGCTGCCCTGAGGTCTGATGGGGGCACGGTGGGCTGATGTGAGGTCTGATGGAGGCACACAGATTTTTTTGTGTTTTATTTTTTCGAATACTTTTTCTTGGTATCGAAATTGAATCAAAATTTTGGTATCGTGACAACCCTAGTAAGGACTTGTTTATCTGTTTTAGTTATCTGCTTATTTTTCTTAAATCTTCATTTTCTCTTATCTTGGATGACATTTTGGGGCTTTGGAACTGATTACTCAACTTACAATGGTTTCACCATACAATGGTCGTCCTGGAACCAATAAATGTTGTAACTTGAGGGACCTACTGTATAAACTCCCATAGAACCCATCGAGACCTGGAAATATAAGGTTAAAATGATGAGGGGCTGAGGAGCTGCCAATTTTGGAGACAGGTGGTAAAAATATAAATGGTGACATCAGTAGAAATAGCTGTAAAATTGGTCGGATGGAAGGAGCGAGTCTCCAACGCAGAGTCCAGGGCTGATATTCCCTAAGGTTGCTTATGTGCCATTGTTTGTCATTCCTATGTTTTGGCATTTTTAGTACTTTTTGATCTCCTCGGTATCTCCCATTTGTCATGGAAGGTTACAACTTTTGCCCCAACACGTAGAAATAAGACAATGTAGTTCTTCAAAGGTACAATGTATCTGAAGCCTAAACCTAGGCTGAGGTCATGGCTTTTTGAAGATTCTCACTAAAATGTCAGTATGAGCAGAAGAGTGTTAGAAGATAATCCTCTTCATAAAAGAGATAAATGGTCTGACTCACTCCACGGCAAGCTCTGCCGCATTGCTTAAAGGTGAGTTCAATGGGTGAGCCTGCCGAGGCAGGTAGGAAGTGCAGCTCTGCAGCATCACCTTTTGTGTTAAATGCCAACTGCATAGGAAAATATGAAGACATCAGCCGGCTGATCCTCAGCATCCTCAAAGTGATGTGAGAAGAAAAAAAAAAAGTTTGGTGTGGAATTTTTAATGGAATCCTTACTTAAGTAAGCCTGGACACGGGCATGTAAAGGAATTATATCAATTATGTTTGCTTTGAGCAGCATTTTATAGCTGGAAACATTATAAGTAAGATTTACTTTGATCCCTAATGCGCGGTTTAATCGTCTTTTTCCTGTCCTATCACTCGTCTTGCCGTGTGACTCATCAGTATGATTGCAGGGCTCAGTGCCGGAGCACAGGCACAAATCATACGGCTCTCGAGGCCGACCATATATCATCATTTTATTTATTTTTTTACTACAGGGTCGTTTTACCTTATTGAATATTAACTCATTAAATAACAGCCTTGAAAACCATCAGGATATCGATTCAACGTGTTTATTTAAGGCACACAGTGTAAACGTTTTCGGCCACCTATAGGCCTTCATCAGACAATTTGCCGTGTAGTAGGAGATAGGTAGGTAAGAAGAGCGGGCGCTGCTGTATTAGGTATATGGGAAGGCGCCTTCTCCTACTACACGGCAAATTGTCTGATGAAGGCCTATAGGTGGCCGAAAACGTTTACACTGTGTGCCTTAAATAAACACGTTGCATCAATATCCCGATGGTTTTCAAGGCTGTTATTTAATAAGTGATTACGATAGGGGTGGGAACCCTATGACAGCCACCAAAGCAGAGTGCCACAAAGAGATTATCCACCTTATTGAATATGGGAGTTTTTCATAAAGGGGCCGACATCATCAAAACTGTTTAAGGCTACTTTCACACTAGCGTTATTGCTGGATCCGTTATGGATCAGCAAAAACGCTTCCGTTACTGATAAAACAACCATCTGCCTCCGTTATGAATGGATCCGGTTGTATTATCTTTAACATAGCCAAGACGGATCCGTCATTAACTCCATTGAAAGTAAAAGGAGGACGGATCCGGTTTCTACAACATGTTGCGGTTTGCTCTCCGGTCTGGGGACGCAACTAAACTGAACGGAATACATTTTGGAGCACTCTGTTCAGTTCAGTTTTGTCCCCATTTTTTTCTGGTATTTTCCGGATCTCAATACTGGAAAACTCTAACGCTAGTTTAAAAGTAGCCTAAGGCTACTTTCACACGTGCGTTGTTGTTTTCCGGCATTGAGATCCGGAAAATACAGGAAAAAGAACTTTTCCGTTTAGTCCTCATGCCTCCTGAATGGAAAGAGATCAGTTCAGGATGCATCAAGATGTCTTCTATTCCGGCAGCATTCCGTTTTGTGACCAGACACAAAACCGCTTCAAGCTGCTGTTTGTGTCCGGTCATTAAAGCGGGAAAAAACAGGTCCGGCACTGAAAACAATGTAAGTCAGTGGTGACGGATCCGTTTTTAATGGAGCCTAAAAAACCGGATCTGTCACCCATTGACTTTCAATGTATTTAGTGACCGTTTTATTCCATTTTGATTTCGTACAACCACATCCTAACAGAACGGATGCATCCTGATGTGCAAAATCAAAGCGGATCAGTTTATTTCCGGTATTGAGATCCTCTGCAAGATCTCAATATCGGAATTAACAACGCAAGTGTGAAAGTAGCGGTAAGACTTGTTAATGAGCACCAGTCAATGATAAAAGCACGTCGATCAGTTAAGTGCCATTTACTTGCGGCAATCGTCAGGAGCACTGGGACGAGCATTTGGTAATGCGATCATTCGGCACCATGCAGTTTGCATTTGTCAGCAGCACATCACTGCCGATTCTCACATAGTCAGCGGAGGAGGGTATGTGATGTCATTTAAAGGGGGTTTACACAGGGCGGTGTGCTGCTGAAAAATGATGATTTTTGGTGATGCATACAAGTTACCATCACCAGACAAATGATGGCCTCCAGTATGTAAAGGCCTCTCGCATTAAAGGTATTGTCTTACTTCAGCAAGTGGTATTTATCATGTACAGACAGTTAATACAAGGCACTTACTAATGTAATTTGATTCTCCATATTGCTTCCTTTGCTGGCTGGATTCATTTTTCCATCACATTATACACTGCTTGTATCCAGGGATTATGGCAGCAGCGCAGATAGGAGGTGGTCCCGCAGTTTCCTATAATGCGCAATCACGACCAAAGCTGATGGATTGGAGGGTGGTCATAACCATGGAAATGAGCAGTGTATAATGTGATGGAAAAACGTATCCAGCCGGCAATGGAAAAAAATGAAAGCCAGACTGTGCCATGGCCAGCTGTTCTGGTGCGGCTAGTATTCCTTAGCTACCAAAATAGATAGCAACATCGTAGCAGCCAATCACAATGCAGCTCCTGTGCCTCCAAAACAGTTTAAAGGGTTATTCCGAGTTTTTTTTTCACCTGATGCCCTATCCTACGGATAGGTCATCAGTATCTGATCGTAGGGGGACTGACACCCTGGACCCCGGCCAATCAGCTGTTTGAGAAGGCACCAGTGCTCGCAGCTTTGCCTAAGTCATGTGACGTCACGCTCAACTCATTGAATGGGGCTGAGTTGCAATGCCAAGCGCAGCCACTGTACAATGTACGGCACTGTGGTGGGTGAGCTGAGAGAAGGCCGCAGCACTACTGCGAGTGTCGTAAAAACAGCTGATACCCGGGGTCTCCGGTGTCAGATCCCCCACTAGACGATAGGTCATCAGCTAAAAATTCTACGAAAACCCCTGAACAATGAACAGTGACCTCTGATTGGTTTCTGTGGGCGGCATGGACCGGTCCTCAGTTTTGAGACCCAATTTTTTTCCAGTTAGGAATTAATTTTAAAAAAAAATTACGGTACATGTAGATTTTTTTCTGCTGTATTTAACCCATGTCCCCAGCTTCTTTTCTTTCTCGATATGAGGTCATTCAAGTTGTTGTTCTCAATGTCCTTTAAGGTCATTTGCGCGCAGGGCACAGGGTATACCTGCCGTCTCTTTATAGCCGCACGCGCCATGCAAAACAATTCTCTCCTTTGATTCAGTTAATGAATCTCTGACTTCGATCTTACTGCAGGGATGGAAAGATCGCCCTTCACAATCTCCACAGCACTGCCAGCATCCAGTTCACTGCACACGAGCAGGATGTGAACTGCGTGGATTGTCACGGAGGAATTATAGTCAGCGGCTCCAGGGACAGGACTGCCAGGGTAAGTCCTCTTCAAGCTGTCACTCAATCATCCCATTTGACCGCTGACTCCCAGACGGACGCTGCACAGAAGAGATTGAGTACTGCAGTAAAGACATTACTCACGCTCATGCCGAAAGTTGATTAGCTAAAAAGGTACGTGTAGTGCAGAGCAGCAGCTGGACGCGTGCCACCTTACAGCTCTCATCGCCATTCCTCCCTTATATTTCATGGAGATTGAACATCACCACTCTGGCAATTATTTTAAAGGGGTGGCTCGATACTGTGGCGTGCTTAACCCCTTGTGGTCAGTAACAAGAAGCCAAGCATGCAGTCTTTCTAAAACTAATAATAATAAGCATGATGCAGGTTTGTACTCGTGGTATATGACTTAATTTAACCTATCAGCAGTGCGTATATTGGACATATATGTCACAAGCAGGAGGCCGTGCCTGCTCCTGCTGATATACCCTGGAAAGTGCACACTGCTATTGTGGTCACTAGGGTTTATGCTATACAGCGCGTCTTTAAAGGGTTTCTGTCACCAGAATTAACCCTCTTAACCCTGCTAACATTAACGATGTGCTAATGTCATCAGACCCTAACTCTGCTATTATTATGTTTATTGATGGCCCCCTTACTGCCGAATTCCTACTTTTGTAATATGTAAATTAGCCTCTAGAAGCAGGGGGGGCGTTGCCCCTGCTCCTAGAGGCTCCGTTTTCCTACCTCCTTCCACACCCCGCCGTCTTTGATTGACAGGGCCAGGCCAGCATTTGTCTCCTGCTGCCGGCCTTGTGTGCTGCACGGCGCATGCGTGAGATTTACCCGGCACACAGGACTGGCAGGAGAAGACGAGCGCTGGCCCTGTCAATCAAGGACGGCGGGGCGTGGAAGGAGGTACGGAGCCTTTAGGAGCAGGGGCAACGCATAATAATAATAATAATTAATAATTAGCACATCGCTAATGTCAGCAGGGTTAAGAGGGTTAATTCTGGTGACAGAAACCCTTTAAAGGCATTATCCGGGAAATGACTCTGGATAGGTTATCAATATCAGACCTGCAGGGGTCTAACACCCAGAACTCCCACCGATCAGCTGTTAGTAGAAGCCAGGCCGTTTGTGAGCACCGCAACCTCTTCCTAAGACAGTGATGTCACTGTACATCGGTCACATGGCCTAGTGGTCATGCTATACAACAGACAGCGCTGTGCTTGGTAAGCTGCTGGAAGGCCACGGCGCTCACCAGATATTCAGTGAGTGCCACAGCTTCCTGAAACAGCTGATCTGCTGTGGTGCCAGGACTCGGACCCCTGCTGATGTGATAACAATTACCTATCCTGAGGATAGGTCATCATTATCCTTTTCAGGATAACCCCTTTAAAAGGTTTCTAGTAAAGTGCACGTTAGGACATTCTTTGGGTGTACCCTATAGATGCCCATTTGTAATTCGGAGTTGTACCGAATTAGAAAAACATAGCTCTTTTCTTCCAGAAATGACGCCGCACCTGTCCTTGGGTTGTGTTTGGTACTGCGCTTAGCTCCATTGAGCTGCAGTACTGCACATGAGCTCTAAACAGGTGTGATGTTGGAAGTTAGCAGCCATGTTTTTCTAATCCTAATCAGCCCCTATAATGATTGAAATGATCATTGATAATAAAAACTTAGAAAGGGCTTTGTGCCATTCCTGTTATTCCTTCTGAAAATCTATGAATAACCTGACAACTGGACATTAACATCCCCTGTGTCAGTGGGGCATGTTCCTATCATCTATGAAGGCCAATGAATTCCAATCTTCACTGTGCTCCTGTCACTCAGTTGGACAAGTCTTGTTGGTTATATACATTTAAGGTGCCCATGCATCTCCAATAGCTGTCCGGCGAACGCTTTTCTATCTGGTCCGACTCCGACCCTGTGGCAATGATTTATCTCCTCGGAGAACAAAGGGAATTGGGTGATGGAATTCAGAATACCCAATCCTTCTCTCACCGGACATTGAAGAAGAGTCTGGGGCTCCCCATACACGTTTGTTGTCCGTCCCTTCCGAAAACCGTGGCTTCGCCAACGATCCTCTAATGTGTATAGGGTCTGTCTTTAGTCATCTGTATTCTGCGATATTCTGGAAGTTCACTGACATTCCAGGCCAGACTTTCAGAATTATCAGACCACCAGATGCCAAATTTAGGGAAATTTATGGTATTGAAGAACCAGTCATTTCTGGAAAAGGGGCAAGAGGTGGTCTGAAGATGAGACGTCCTGCATTGTTACAACAGACACTAGTCTCGGGCTGATATTATATTTTCCCTCCTCCCTCCACGAGCTGTAGAACTCTATAAAACACTTCCAGGCGGTGTCTGCTGGGAATAATCTGACATTGCAGTTAAAACACTCAAACTGGTTTCTCCAGAGCAATGTCCTGCAGAAATCGTGTTTCCAGCTGGTTGTACTACTGTTACTCATGTGGGAATTTGTGCCGTTTGATCTAAACAGGCACCTAGAAAGGGTTAATGAGCACCGAAGGCTGAGCTTATTTCAACTTTTCTGTATTCAGAACGTTTTATTTTTTTCTTTCGGTTATTTTATTTTAGATCCTAAAAGTTAGATCTTACTGCTGTACAGGTTGAAAGCAGATTGGAGAAGCCTTATCCAAAGGTGGAGTATTTGCTCAGGGTGGTTGGCCCTTCCTTCATATACAGTGAAGAAGACCTTATTTCTCCTGAACTGTGTAAATGAGTTGTCCAAGCTCACAGCTAGTCATGCGTCCTTAGGTTTAGGACTATGTAAAAATATCCGGTCTGGTTTGCTTTACCATATATTACATAGTGCACAATATAAAAACTACTTTGGTGGATCGTTGAATTTTTCTTAAAGGGATTGTCCCACGAAAAATATTCTACAGCTTTCAAACCAGTCCCTGGATCTGAATACTTTTGTAATTTTATGCAATTAAAAATGTTGTATAGCTACTGAGGTATTCAATAAAATATATCTGTATAGCGCCACTTAATTTCTTATTTCTTTAACCTTCTCACTGAGAAGGCCGCACATCCTCAGTTTAATCTTTAAACTACCTCCTCAGCTGTGATAGGGAGAGCATTGGCATGCCTCCTGAGCTGTGATAGGGAGAGCATGGACACACCTCCTGAGCTGTGATAGGGAGAGCATGGGCACGCCTCCTGAGCTGTGATAGGGAGAGCATGGACACGCCTCCTGAGCTGTGATAGGGAGAGCATGGACACACCTCCTGAGCTGTGATAGAGAGAGCATGGGCACGCCTCCTGAGCTGTGATAGGGAGAGCATGGACACACCTCCTGAGCTGTGATAGGGAGAGCATGGGCACGCCTCCTGAGCTGTGATAGGGAGAGCATGGGCACGCCTCCTGAGCTGTGATAGGGAGAGCATGGGCACGCCTCCTGAGCTGTGATAGGGAGAGCATGGACACGCCCCCTCAGCTGCAGCAGAAAAGACACTCCCCTTGAGCTGTCAGCTTGATATAAATTTAGCAGAGCAATGAATGTGGAGATCTCTGGATCCATGTGAGGTACAGGGCTGGTTCTAGCTTTGTTACAAAGAGATTGTCATGGACTATATGATGTCTGATTTTCATTTTTTACATTATTCATGGGACAACCCCTTTAAGTAAGTAAGTTGCTCCATATCATGGATCTTGTTAGTACGAATGAACCATTGGAGAATTGTTGGTGGGTAGAAGGCTTCTAGGGACAACGAGAATGCAGGTTTTGGTGGGATTTGGTAAGTGATGCAGAAAGAAAGTGAACATAACTTTCATATGGAGATGTCGTTATGATGGAGAAAGTGAATGGTGCACTTCACCTTTGGACATAGAAGACGGTCTTAAAAAGAATAAGAGAGCAGGAGGGACCTAGTGAAGTGGGGGGTAATGTTTGTTCCTCCTGTTTTTGCATGAGTTTCCTCTGAGTATCCTGGTTTCTTCCCACTTGCAGACATTCAGATAGCCCCCCGAGTTCCCTCTGTGAAATGTTGCTCTTGGAACCTTTTGTGGCACAGACATGCAACATATGTACCTCCTAAATTTCCTTTCAAAAAGTCAGAAGGAGACAAATCTGTCTGTAGCCCTGGTAAGTAATGAAGGCCTGTTTCCACCATGATCCATCTCTTCCGTGATGCGGGTTTACACCAACCACCAATCCCGTCAGGTCAGCTGTGACATGGTTCCTGTAAGGATCTTGTGGATGGATTGGTATTACCCCTGAATGCTGATTTTTAATCTGGACTTTTTTCAAAATTGCTACATTTTATTATATATGATGAATTTAGCAGATAAAGCAGAAAGAAGGTCAACTTTGCCTTTAGTATTTTATTTTCGCTCCCATAGCATCTGGTTATAGGTATTTGTTTTATTCTTGTAGCTTGGTGTCCTGCATCCCTGGTCCCGAGTAGTCTCCTGCATGTTACAGGGACTGCTTGTTGTTTTACCCTGTTGGGTTTCCCTCCTGGGTCTTAATTTAGCGATCACTGTCATTTTATAACCACCGTAAGTCACTTCAGATACATACCTACCTCCTGTTTTCCTTGCGATATTATGAAGCGGGAGTGGGGGGTGCCGAGTCTGACACTCCCCTGTATTGATTGGTTCCCATGATGCCAGCTTGGCCCAGGGGGGCGGGATCTGTTCTTCATAAGGAGCAGCATTCGGCGGTTGCGCTACGGCCGTCCAAGTGCCACATAATACCAGGATGCACACTTACCATCAGTAGCGTGCAGCGTTCTTTGCTTGTTTCTCATTATTTTCACTCCTGATGAATAGGCTGCCGCAAACTGCAGCCTTAGAAACGCGTCGAGCGATAAGTGTTTAAAGGGGTTCTCCGGGAAGCGTTTAAAGGGGTTCTACAGCCTTAAAGGGGTTCTGCAGCCTTAGAAACGCGTCGAGCGATAAGCGTTTAAAGGGGTTCTCCGGGAATTAAGAAAATGATAATACCTAAATATTATTTTATTATAAATATATTCCCAAATACCTTTCATTAGTTATATTGGTTTGTTTTGTCTAAGGAGCAATCATTAGGAGAAATAAAATGGCTGCCGTCCTATTAACACACAAAACCCGTCCTAATCACACAGGAGGACAAGTTACTTCACAACACTGAGCTAAAGAGCTGCCTCATCCTCCTCTCTGCTCTGACTGTCGGGGATTATGATCCTGAATACAGATGATAAGATCTTCAGCTGAATTTCTGAAGGAAAGAAGTTCATTAGGAGACATGAAGTACAGAGAGGACGAACAGGACAGGCTGTGGTAATGGAGACTGCATACAAGTGCTGCTGCCCATTACCCCCCACCTCCTCTCTGTACTCCATGTCTTCTCATGAACTCCATTCCTACAGAGATTCAGCTAAAGATCTTATCAGCTGTATTTAGGATCATAATCCCTGACAAGTAGAGAGGAGAATGAGGCAGCTCTTTACCTCAGTGAAGTAACTTGTCCTCCTGTGTGATTAGGACAGGTTCTGTGTGTACTAATAGGACGGCAGCCATTTTATTTCTCCTAATGATTGCTCCCTAGACAAAACAAGCCATTATAACTAATGAAAGGTATTTGGGAATATATTTATAATAATGTAATGGTTAAGTATTTTCATTTTCTTAATTCCCGGAGAACCCCCTTTAAGTGAAATGAAGTTGAGATACTCTATGTAGCCAATACATTACTATTACCACAGGGAGGGGGTAGTGATTGAGGGTGCCGGGTCATACTTGCATCATTGCAGTTATCAGGCCTGAATACCCTCTTGATTAACAAAGGTGGCTACACTGGGAGGCCGATAAAAGATACTGGGACTGTGCTCAGCTTTAAGGTGTTCCCAGCCCTATAGATCCTCTGTATTGTTACTCCCTACAGTGGTTACGTCCTTTGTAAGGTCTGAGAGTTAGAAATTGTGTTTTCGCTCAGCCGGGATTTTTGGGCAATTCAGGACAGAAACAAGTTTATTTTACCTTGGTGGAACGATCATCTTTTATATAGTTTTCCAATAAAAGTTATATTTTAAGCGACAGTACATATACTAGTTAATATTATTCTTGTAGCTTAGGTGAAGACTTTCACATTTTACTCTTTTTACTTACTCAATCTTGCATTATTTAGCTATGTCTTGATTTAAGCAGCTCTTATTTGTAAGGTATGTATTGAGCACAGGTGGGTAAATGCGACCATATTTGCTCTCCATTCATTTATACATGAAGCGATACTTTGGGTGCATAAGAGGAGTCACACGTTAATGGGAGCTCTAAATGCAGAAAGTGTGGCTGGGACGGAGGACTCAGCAGAGTGTTGATTACTGTTAAGCCCAGAGAAGCTGCTAATGTACATTCCACACTGATAGTCAAGAGATAGGCTGCTCCCAGCAATATTTTTAACCTGTTGAAGATAGGGAAGCTTAGGCCAGTTAAGCTTGCCACCTTCGTTTGGTTACTCTCGGTGCGATAGTAAATTCCTGTTGACATGAATAAAACACAATCCCCTTTGTGGTCAGCAAACACGTGCGTGAAAAGAATTCTGAAGATTTGGGGATCTTTTGTGAATAAAGAAGGAGCTTAAGCATAAAAACACAAACATTCATCAGAGAAGATCTCCTGTAATCAGAAGAAGACAGCTCCAGCAGTGGGCTAAGAAGCAGCTTGCAGTCACGCTTTCATAGATATACCAATTTTCTTTGGGACTAAGGCTACTTTCAGACTAGCGTTTTATAATTCCGATATTGAGTTCTGTCATAGGGGCTCAATACCGGAATAAAACGCTTCAGTTTTGTCCCCATTAATTGTCAATGGGGGCAAAACTGAACTGAAGACAACGGAATGCTCCTAAAAGCATGCTGCGGTTTGCTCTCCGTACTGTTTATCCGTACCAAGACGGATCCAGAATGACCCCCAATGGAAGTCAATGGGGACGGATCCGTTTGGTGTGCCACAATGGTGAACGGATCCGTCCTCCATTGACTTTCAATGGAGTTTATGACGGATCCGTCACTTGCACACATACATACAGACGTATACACATACAGACATATACACATACATACTTACATTCTCCCGGCAGGTCTCCACAGCGCAGGAGGAGCAGGAGCAGGACGGTGCGCACATAGGACGATTCCACCCGGCGCCCAGCATAGGGCGCTGTGGGGAATGGTCCTATGTGCGCGCCGTCCTGCTCCTCCTGAGCTGTGGAGACCTGCCGGGAGCATGTAAGTATGTATGTGTATTTGTATGTGTCTGTGTGTCTGTACTGTGTGACGTGTGGGGCAGGAGCGCGGTTCCGGCCCCACACATGTCCCTGCGGCAGCATGGATCCGGCGCACCCTTCACCTGCTGGATCCGTGCTGCCGCTAATGAAAAAAGAGGCCTAAGACATTAAACTGCACACATGTGACATGGCTGCAACCAAAATGTCTCTCCTTGCTACTTACAGATGTCCCATACATCACAAAGACAAGGAAGTGGAGAGGACACCCATGTGTGGATTTGAATGCGCTGTAATTTTTCCCAAGGGCAGGCATTTTTTGATACAATTACAATGGGCTGATTTTGTGATTCAGTTTATAATGTAATATACATCAAAGACATGCTTATTAACAATACACAATGGCAATGTATTATACCATATCCTAAGGAGTAAGAGCATACATTTCATGCGTGATCCTTCCAGCATGTAGTTGGAATAGGGAATATCCAGTAGATAAGGCTACGTTCACAGCAGCGTTGGAAATAAGGTAGCCTTATCCGACGGGATGTTCCGGCAGAAACCCTGCATTTATACTGGGTCCGGATCACTGCCAGATCCCATTATAGTCAATGGGTATCTAGCAATGCCGTTCACGGTGAGCTCCGGCAGCCTCAGCCGGATCAAGCTACAGGAATTCAAACATAACCATGAATGGGGCCTAACAAAAACAACCTTTCTACCAGTGTACACTTTTCTCAAGTTGTATAGAGGTAACTGAGGCTGGTTGGAGGCTGGTTGGAGGCTTCTGCTGCAACTGCAGGTAGCTGGAGAACTCTTTTGCCCTCAGCTACTTCCGTCTTAGGCTAAGGGTCCATTCAGACGTCCGCATAATGGGTCCGCATCCGTTCGGCAAATTTGCGGAACGGGTGTAGACCCATTCATTTTCAATGGGGCCTCAAAAGATGCAGACAGCACACTATGTGCTGGCCGGCTCCCCACTTCCGTTCTGCAGCCCCGCAAAAAAATAGGACATGTACTATTCTTGTCCACAGCCACGGACAAGAAAAGGCATTTATACTATAGAGCCAGCCATGTGTGGTCCGCAAAATGCAGAACGCACTTGGCCGGTGTCTGTGTTTTGCGGACATGTGAATGGACCCTAAAGGACCCTTTTAGGTAGCACCTTCCCAAGGTGTGTGGTTCCACCAGTTCCTGAAGTAACTGTTTTTACAGTAGACAGCGTAAACTTACACAGTTTAACCCCCTAGAGAGTCCAGCTCTAGCAGTGGGAAAAGTATCTAACTAGAGGGGGGATGGCTGCTTTAGTTGCTGCTACCTCCTGAATGGTAGCAGCTAGAAACATGCAACTGGTCTTGTTTGAAATCAGACATTCCAGGCTTTCAGACAATACCAAGACAAGAATGACAGCAATCTGTTCAGGACAGAGCATGCAGCTGAAAGTGAAAGTAAAAACAGGTTTTACTCGCGATTATTCCCGACTTGATTTCTAAGAGTGACTTCTCCTCTGTTGCTTGGACTTTAGCTGTCACTTGTATGAAAGCCAGGAATGTCAACTTTCAAACAAGAACAAAACTCACAGAAACAAAAAGATAAAAAAATGATAAAAAAACATCCTGCATGATGTGATAATGATTGCGGATGTCAGTGGCTATATATATATCAAAGTAAATCACAAAAAAATAATATTATTAGTGCACAAAAATAGATGCAAACAATATATACGGTATAAACTAAGACCTCATTCTGATATGATAAAATCTGAGACTCTTAGCCAATATATTTTGATCAAAACACATCTGTGCCCACCTACACAGCGTCAAACAAGAACAGTTGCATTTTTTTAGCTGCTTCCATTGAGGAGTTATCACCATCTAAAGCAGCCCTCCTCTTTCCAGTTAGCTACTTTTCACAGTGACCGAGCTGGACTCGGGCAAAACAGTTAGGTGGTTAAAGATGCGCCAAATTTTCCACAGTGGCTCCCACTGTGTGATACCTTTAGTACATGGGTGCTACTCTAATTATTCACCAACTATTGGTTGGCTTATTTTGTGCCATCATTTTAGGAGAGTATTGGGGCAAATTGTATCATCTTAACCTGCACTACCTTGTAACAGCTGGAAACCTAAAACAGGCAAGCTTGGTGCAGTGGATTATTTTTTTGGCACATTGGTTCATTATTGGGTCTACAACTTGATGTAACATTATATACCAGAAATTCACCAATTTTAATGCATTTCACAGTAAGGTCTAGTTATAGTCACATTTGTAAATTTGCCCAGATGTGTTTCTCTATCAGACTATTAATTTTCTTTATTGCAAACCTTACAGGTATGGTCTCTGTCATCCACCACAGACGGGCGATGGCTGCACACTCTTCAAACAGAAGACAGAGTCTGGTCGGTTGCCATAAACCCTCTTTTAAGGTATCAAAAGTCTTCAGTGCGTCAGCATCGAACTAATCTTGAGCTTTTACTATCTGTATAAGACATGTTATGTTTTAGGTTGCCTTGCAAATCCATTAACACATACATTTTTTTGGGGGAAAAAAAATGTTGGATCAATGCCATTACTTCAATCCAAATAATGGTAAGTTTGATCATGTTGGCACCTATGGGAGCCGTGCTGTGATTGACAGCTGCACTTCCACAGTACCTGCATGGAACGTAGAAGCCACTCATCCTAGTAGCTTAAAAGAGACATAAACCTTTCCTGAAACCTTCTCACCTTCAAGTTTCATTGGATCTGCTCAGATTTTCAGTTCCATTTGCAGTACGGATCCATAGAAAAGCTGAGCAGAGCCAATAAAACCTAGAGCTGCAAATTGCTCTGAGAAGCGCTGCAGCACCTTTGTGGTTTCAGCAAAGGTTTAACCTTGAATTCAGTACTCTCCTATTATGAGTGTCCTAATATTGCCTTAGTTATGCCATGCACAGGTAATAATGCATTGGAATATTGTCACGTTCTGGTGTGAGAGGAATACCCCACACCGAATATAGGAGGGAAAGGAAAAGGAAATAAGGCCTGTAAACTAGGGAAGGAAAATGGACACCTCCTAGTGAAAACCCTAACCAAAGCCCTGACTCACTTCCAGTATGAACAGACCCCAAAGGTTGGTGAGTTCATACACAGGAGTACCTAAAGTCCTATCTCACCCTAGAGTACCCTGGTACTAATGACAGGAAAGAGACAGCCCGTCTCCAGAGGAAGGATGAGGCCTGATACAAAACGACTAAGAAATGCAACACACAGAAAAGGCAAAAATAAGAAGCAAAAGGGAAAGGTAACACTTAAAGGGGTTTTCCGAGTTATATATATTGATTACCTTTTCTCACACCCGGCACCCCCGCCGATCAGCTGTTTGAAGAGGAAGCGCTCACCGTATCAGAGCTGCCTCCACTTCATTGTTTACATGCTGGCCGTAATAGGGGTAGTGGTGAGTAGGTAATTACACCTCACCGCCCCATTCATTTCTATGGGAAGAATCGCTTCCATACAAGTCCACTACCCCGTTACAGCCAGCATGTAAACAGTGAAGAGGAGGCAGCTCTGATACGGCGTGCCTCCTCTTCAAACAGCTGATCGGCGGGGCTGCCGGGTGTCGGACCCCCGCCGATCTGATATTAATGACCTATCCTGAGGATAGATCATCAATATATATAGAACTTGGAGAACCCCTTTAACTTCCAAGAAGCTATGGCAGCACAAGGAACTCCGCCGAGATCCAAACACCAGCTATCCACAGGTCCAACTGAAGCTATAAACCGCACAGCATAGTGGGGGAAACATCTATAAATAGGGAAAGTTAAATGACCCCAAGAGCAACACCTGGAAGCCAAGGGTGTGGCCAGTACCAGAAACACCGACACCTATTGATCCACAAGGTAAACATGTCAAATCTAACCACATGTTGCCAGTCTCACAGATCTCCTGCCACTCACTATCATGGAGACGTCCGTGTGTCTTGGTACGTCGTGACAAATAGACATTGTAGTTAAATGAATAAAAGATCAAAAAGTCAAAGTCCCCTAGTGGCACAAAAAATGTTGAATGAAATGTTAACATTGCATTCTGCCAATACAAGGAAAAGCTTTGAAAGTATTCAAATTATTTCAGGGAGGGAAAAGCGAAAACATTTCTATCATCCGTAAAGCGCTTGTACAGCCAGGAGAAATCATTAACAAAAACAGCTTAGTATGTGCCAAAATAGCAAAAAAGTCATGCGTTACCAATCTTCTGCCACTGCTGGTCTGATGCTTCTTGGGTCTCCCGCCGGTCTCTACCATTTACTTCTTGTCGAAACAGGCGGTGATAGGAAGCAGCATGTCCGTGTTGAGATGGAGCAGGAAGTGGAGATAGGCAGGGGGACCCAGGAACCAGAGTGGCAGGGGATCGGTAAGGCGAGTATGATTGTTATTTTACCACGTAGTAAACAGTTTTTTAAATTCTTTCCCGGCTGGACGTTCCTTCAAGGCCAAATTTGGCCTCTTATTTTAAGGGTTTGCTAACTCTGAAGGTGAGCATACATTTTATTGTAAATGTATGGATTCCAAACCAAACTATGAATTTTTTCCCTCTTTGTGTCTCCAGCATATTGGGAGAGCAAGTAAATGAAAGGCAAGATGTGGTACACTGTATATTTTTACCATAGTAGAAAAACCCTAGAGCCCTTCTCCAGGTACATGTGAACTGCTGCTGCTTAGGCTTTGTTATATAGTAATGTGCCACAGTAGTTTGACAGATTGGCGCCTAGAGCACAAAGGCCTGTGTTTTGTCAAGCTTTCAAATGATAGATCAAGTTTTAATCTGTAATAGAAGTTGGACAGACTATGGGTCTTCAGCTTCCTTTTATATTGCCTCCTTTAGCCCAGATTACACAGACGCTGTTATTTTACGGAATTTAGGATTTATTTCTTCTCCAGACTAATGGGATTGAAAAGTTCATGGAAAAGCAATTTTCTGTCCTAGCACACCAACTTTTCCAAAACTCATTTTTTTCTAGTATTCCCCAAACAAAGTCACAGAAGAAATAATGTAATATATTTTCGGCATGTGAATCTTCTTTGAAATCCTGATTGGAGCACAGGGAAGTATCGTGCAACGATGAGCACAGGTTTCCACGCAGAGTTCTCTTTGATCATTACGAAAGTGCACATGATGGGTCCCCATGAGTCATTCTGGGCATTGTCTGGAGGGGGTAAAAAAAATGGTGTAAACTCATCATGTGCGTATTATGCATACAGGAAAATTGATCTTACACGAAGTCCCTACAACGTCAACTTTTTTCCCCTATTTTTTACTTAGTGTATGGACTCTGAACATCCTGCAGCCTTGCGCTAAAATAAAAAAAAGTTCAAGTTTTCCCCATCATTCTGCACTCAATACCCCATAATGAAAAAGTAAAATCGGAATATTAGAAATCTTTGCTAATTTATTGAAAAGGAAAAACTAAAACCTTGCATTGACATTACTCAGGACTTGGTTAAAGCACCTTTGACATCGATTACAGCCTCCAGTCTTTTGGGGTATGATGCCACAAGGTTTGCACACTAGGATTTGAGGATTATCTGCCATTCTTTTCTGTAGATTCCAAGCTCCATCAAGTAGGATAGGGACCATCGGTGGACAGCCATTTTGAAGTCTCTCTAGAGATGTTCAATTGGGTTCAAGTCAGGACTCTGTCGGGGCCACTCAAGGACATTCACAGAGTTGTCCCTAAACCACTTCTGTGTTGTCTTGGCTGTGTGCTTAGGGTCATAGACTGGGCAGAAGGTTTACCTTCCAACAAGACAGAGGTCCAGAACACTCTGGGTGAAGTTTTCATTAAGAATTTGTCTGTACTTTGCTCCATTCAGCTTTCTTTCAACTCTGACCATCTCCCTGTCCCAGCTGCTGAACACCCCCACAGCATAATGGTAGAGAAGGTATTGGGCAGGTGATGAGCTGTTCCTGGTTTCCTCCAGCCATGACACTTAGAATTGAGGCCAGAAAGTTAAGTCTTGGTTTCATCAGACCAGATAATCTTGTTTGTCACAGTCTGAGAGTCCTTAAGGTGCTTTTTGCAGACTTTCATGTGTCTGTTACTGAGGAGATGCTTTTTTCTGGCCACTCTGCCAGACAGCCAAGATTGGAGGAATGCTGCAATCTGCTGATCTTCTGAAAGTTTGTCCCATCTGCACACAGGATCTTTGGAGCTCAGCCAGAGTGACCATTGGGTTCTTGGTCACCTTTCTTACCAGGGCCCCTCTCCTCCTCGATTACTTAGATTTGTAGGGTGGCCCGCTTTTGGAAGAGTCCTGGTTGGTCCAATCTTTTTCCTTTTAAAAATTATGGAGGCCATTGTGGTCTTGAGAACTTTCAGTGCAGCAGAAATGTTTTTGTACTCTTCTCCAGATCTGTGCCTCTGAGCTCTACAGGCAGTTCTTTCCTCCTCATGGCTTGGTTTTTGCTCTGATATACATTGTTGGTTGTGAGACCTTATGTAGACGGGTGTATCTCTCAAAATCATGTCCAATCAGATGAATGTACCACAGGTGGACTACAATCATCAAGCTGTAGAAACATCCTAAAGATGATCAAGAGAAATGAGAGGCCCCCAGAGCTAAATTTCAAGTGTCATAGTAAAGGGTCTGTCCATGTGAAATTTTAGTTTTTCCTTTTAATAAATTTGCAAATTGATGGGCAAAAACTTGAATTTTTTTTTATTTTAGCTGAAGGCTGCAACTTAACAAAATGTGAAAAAAGTGAAAGGGTCTGCAGACTTTACGAATGCTGTCAAAAAACACTTAACAGATGTAGGATGCTTAATATGTGCAAGAATGAATGTGGCAGCACTGGAAATTCTCCCTTCCTAGTATTGGGGAGAGGACTTTCCACTTTAATCACTTTAATAAATGAGGTATAAGTATCTCTCCAGTAGTTGATTTCCATCACCAGAGCAGTTAGGACTGGGCTATAGTACTTCACTGTAGTGTTTAGCATGGTGGGTGCATTTAGTCTCTCTTGTAAGAATTGGAAAAGGTACTAGTTTGTGTTTAAACATACATCCTATACATTGTAAACCTGTTAAATAAATGGATTGTTCCATGTTTCAGGATGTATTTTATAAATGAGTAGCGTGACCTGCACTCATGTTCTTAAATGTAATGTGTTAGAATTTATAGAGAGACTTTAGCAGTCTTGACCTCTCAAACGGCCAGGTTTTAGATAGGTAAGGTGTAAAGCAGTTAAAACATACATAGGTGGATGGTCATACTAGTTGCAAGACCAAGAAAATTACATTTTAATCCATCTAGCACCATGATGCAAATTGTTTGTAGGGCATCCACTTTACTATGAAGTGTCTTGGACTCTCTGCAGTAAATGCTCCCCAGACCCTCCCCTCTGCTCTTGAGTGACAGCTTAAGTGACCATCTAGGACAGGGATGGCCAACCTGCAGCTCTCCAGCTGTTGTAAAACCACAATTCTCACCATGCCCTTCTGTCGGCCCAGGGGCGTAGCTATAGGGGGTGTAGGGGTAGCAGTCGCTACCGGGCCCAGGAGCCTGAGGGGGCCCAAAGACCCTTGTGCCTCATAAGAAGACACACAGAGCACTAAGGGTAGGGGGGCCCAAGCTGAACTTTTGCACCAGGGCCCATGAGTCTTTAGCTACGCCCCTGTGTAGGCCGATAGCCGTAGGCAGTCTGAGCATGCTGGGAGTTGTAGTTTTGCAACAGCTGGACAGCTGGAGAGCCGCAGGTTAACCATTCCTGATCTAGGAGACCATTAGAGCAGTCACTCAAGAAAGGTAGAGGATGCGGACTGGCTAGTGCAGAGAGTGGAGGCCACTCCCTAATAAGGGAACACCCAACAGATCCATGTTAAATGGTCATGCTAATTTATAAGGGGGGGGACGTTTTAACCCTAGAATGCGTATTGGGGGTCTTTTAGGCCCCCATGCTTACTTTTTTGTTATTATCTGCAAAATTACTTAAGTTAGAATTTTGAAACTCCAGGTAATCCTCAAGAATGTCGTTGTTGGTAATATCCAGTTGTTCATATATTTTTTTTCATAGGCATTTTGGTGTAACAATGCTTTTTTGGTGAAAAACACATCTGTACGGATTGGGGGCCTTTTAGGCCCCCATGTATTTTTTTTATTATGTTCTCAGTAGTGTTTGTACCTCAAGTTACTTTATTTGTACTCAGTAATGCTGGTGGAGGGGCCAGGGTGTGGATAATGCCATATGAGGATGTCATGTGATTTTTGGAGGGAGAGATAAAGTCATGACATCATCTCAGGTCCTTCTGAACACAGTAATAAGCTGTGAAGAGAGTAATGAGGACAGTATACACTGTGAGCTAATTGTTAAGGACCTGAGATAAGATACGATGTTGAGAGCAAGTTTCTGTTATAATTAAAATTTTGTTTACTAATCATATTTTATTTAGCAGTTTTAAAATAAACTTGTAAAAGTTATATAAGTGTGTTTTCCATATGATTTGCATGGGGGCCTAAAAGGCCCCCAATACGTTAATATGAAGATTTCTGATGTCACGCATTCTAGGGTTAAAGGGGGTTTTCCATAAATGACTTTTTACTCTAAGGTGTATTTTCATCAATTACTGTAGCTTCCATCGCCTTCATTAGCTTTTTTTTCAAATTTATTTCATGTGCAGTTTTCTCTTATCCCCCATGCTTGAATCCTACTTCCTGGTTTGTTATGTGTCTGCTGTCCCACGATGCCTTAGGGAAGTGGGATGTGTCTTGACATCAGCAGAACATGTGACCATATCCCTTATTTTTGCCAGCGATGCTTCCTACGTCCTACATTTCAAGGCTCCAATGCAGGACATAACCTACAACTGAATAACAAAACGGATTTGCCTCAGGGTGCGATGGTAGGCTAATAATGATAAATGGTGGTATTTGGGGAAAGTGATATAACAGCGATATCTGTTGGGCAGGGTACATTTATATTAGTACATAAACCCTTTAATCCATCTAGGTTCATAGTACAAAGTGGAGAGAGTTTCCTAACGGTGCAGTGTCCTGGATTGCCTGCACTGAATGCCCCCCAACACCCCTGCTATGCTTTTGAGTGACTGCTATACTGCTGCAGTAGTTTGGGTAGGGTCAAAACTGCTGACAGACTTCTTTTTAAAATGAAAATCCTAAAATGGTAAAGCAGAGACAGCGTTCCCTTTATTTACCCTCTGTACTGATGACCCTTTGCGCTTATGCCTTGTCAGACCAGTGTCCCCTTTACCCCGGCTCCAGTTTGAAGCTGTTCGCCATGGACGTCCACACTCTTACTGTCACAATATTTACTCAGAGCGTTTCCTTTATAGGGCTGAATGATAGATATGTCCACAGCGGAGGGAGAGGGGGGACTGCAGCCCTTTATTGACTAGATTTAAATCAGTCACCCATTTTATGTGAGACCATGAGATTCTCCCTCCGCCCCAATTATCCATCCAGTCTCCACTCCATGCAAATTCTTCTTGAATTAGAGACCATTATCCACGTCATTAATTCTTCAATTTGATGGCTGGTATAGCAGGGCCTGCAACACACTACTGACCTCAGATAATGGAAACCACTCTTTAACATATTGATGATGAGAGAAGTTAATTAAAATTCCTTGGGAGTGAAGGTGTCAGCCAGCCTATAAACCTGTCATTTGACAAGAGATCTGAGTGATCTACAATAGGAGAAAAGGAGAGAGGAAAAATAGGTGTTCAGAAGAGTGGAGAGAGATCAGAAGGAGATACATTTCCTAAAATAATAACCGAGCCTCTCTTAGCATGGACGAGCAGTTCCAGAGATCAGACTGTGCTTGGCAAAGTGCAGAAGGCTTGTGGCCATGGCAGTATTTTAGCACAGCTGAAGAACCCTTGACCAAGTCTCAAATACAGTGTGTGTTCTCCATATGGATGCGGAGGACTTCACAGATAATGTTATTTGTTCATGCCTCATCATGATAATATAGC
This sequence comes from Rhinella marina, assembly GCA_900303285.1. Classification (NCBI taxonomy): domain Eukaryota; kingdom Metazoa; phylum Chordata; class Amphibia; order Anura; family Bufonidae; genus Rhinella; species Rhinella marina. The sequence continues at coordinate 196,460 of ONZH01012464.1, read as the reverse complement.
AGAACACATGTTGCTTTTAGGAAATATACCCCATGGGGCAATAACTTATACACTGATTAAATGAACATCTCAAGGATCAACCGTGCTCCTCAACTCCGCCGTGCATAACTGATTAAGATCCCACAGAGGATTGAAGGATTGTAAATTCAACGGTGGTCCAACTCTTTTGTGTTTCCAAATTTTCCAAGCCATAAAATTGAGACATCACAGCAAGTTTTTGATTTTTAATACACATTCTGTCAAAATCCACTGTTTAATCCAAGATAAAAGATCCAAACTTGAGACAAAGAGGAGCTCTGAGGCTTGCGATCCAGATAAGTTCTCTTAGAGGAAATAGAAATAAGTCATCTTAGACTTAGGGCTTACTCACACGACTCGGCTGTGTGCATTCCTCATGTTGGGGACTGCTTATGGCCAGCACTACGATAGAAATGCCTATTCCTAAAAATAGGACATGCTCTATCTTTTTTGCGGGGCCACGGAATGGAACTACAGACGTATCTTTTCTGGCCCCATTGAAATGAATGGGTCCGCACCTGTTCCACAAAATTGTGGCACGGATGCGGACTAATTCATATGGCCATCTGAATGAGCCCTTAAAGGGTTTTTCTTTATTAGTTTAATACTGATGACTAGGGATGAACGAATAATTCGCGAGCGATCCGTACAGTATTAAAATGTATTGGCTCTGATGAGCCGAAGTTAGTACTTTGCGAAGTTTCGCGAGACTTTGCATAATGACTTCAGAAATTGATTTATACTGTAAAAAAAACATTTCCCGAACTTGGGTTCGGTTCCAAGGTGGTACCACTTGGAACCGAACCTGAGTTCAGGAAATAATTTTTTAAAGTATAAATACATTTTTGAAGTTATTATGCGAAGTCTCACGAGACTTCGCAAAGTAATAATTTTGGCTCATAGCAGCCAATACATTCTAATACTGTACGCAGTGCTCGCTCCGTACAGTATTGAAACAAAGTTTTATGCGAATTGACTTCGGATGTTTCATCCGAAGTCAATTCACTGATCCCTACTGATGACCTATCCTCATGATAGGTTATCAGTATCTGGTAGGTAGGGGCCTGACTCCTGGGACCCCCTCCAGGCCATAGCCTCCTCACAGCTTGCCAAGCACAGTGCCATCTATTGGCTAATGGCTGTGCTTGGTATTGCAGCTCAGCCCCTATGCTTCAATTTTTTGCATTCAACACAATTTGACTTCACCGTCTGAATATACTTTTTAACTGCCAATACCCATTAGGTTATTGTCAGATGAAATGCAAAATGCCCGATTTTTCCCATTTTGACCGACCACTATTTGAATATTATTCAGGAATGATCGTTCGTGATGGCCAAGGAAAGATGATGTCAAGCTGGATTTTCTTTTTGCCCAAGTGTACGGGATGATCAGACAAATTTGGTCAATCATTTGCCACTTTGCAGAAGTTTAAAGGGGCAGATTTATGAAACCCACCCATAACTAATCACAGCACACCTTTTATTTCATATTCTGCTGCACGGTGATGGCTTGACATGGGCAGTAAAGTTTCATAAATCCCAGATTTATGAAACTTTCCCTGATTGGTCACATATTGGCCAATTTAAAATTATTAGCCTAAGGCCGCATGCACACAACCATGTCCGTTTTGCGGACAAATCTGCAAAATACGGATGCGGTCCGTGTGCCGTCTGTGTTTTTTTTTTTTTTTTGCAGACCCATTGACTTTAGTGGGGCTGTGGTCTGCATTTTGCTGACATATTTGAGTGCTTTCTGCATCTGTATGTCAGATAGATAGAATATGTCCGCAAAATGCAGACTACGGACCCATTGAAGTCAGTAAAGAAATGCGGACAGCACACAGACACATCCGTATTTTGCGGATTTGTGGTTTGCAGACCACAGAATACATACAGTTGTGTGCACGAGGCTTAAAGCTGCTTCTATGGGAAAGAATTTGGAGTAAACTGCGTGTGCGTGTATATATATACAGTGCCTTGCAAAAGTATTCAGCCCCCTGGAACTTTTCAACCTTTTGCCACATTTCAGGCTTCAAACAAAAACATTTTAAATTTTTGGTGAAGAATCAACAACAAGTGGGTCACAATTGTGAAGTGGAACGAAATTTATTGGATCATTTAAACTTTTTTTTGTAATAATAAAACTGAAAAGTGGGGCGTGTAAAATTATTCGGCTCCCTTGCATTATTACTTTGTTGCGCCACCTTTTGCTGCCATTACAGCTGCAAGTCGCTTGGGGTATGTCTCTATCAGTTGTGCACATCTAGAGACTGAAATTCTTGCTCATTCTTCCTTGCAAAACAGCTCAAGCTCTTTGAGGTTGGATGGAGAGCGTTTGTGAACAGCAGTTTTCAGCTCTTTCCACATATTCTCAATTGGACTCAGGTCTGGACTTTGACTTGGCCATTCTAAGACCTGGATACGTTTATTTTTGAACCATTCCATTGTAGATTTTGCTTTATGTTTGGGATCATTGTCTTGTTGGAAGATAAATCTCCGTCCTAGTCTCAGGTCTTTTGCAGACTCCAACAGGTTTTCATCCAGAATGGTCCTGTATTTGGCTCCATCCATCTTCCCATCAATTTTAACCATCTTCCCTGTCCCTGCTGATGAAAAGCAGGCCCAAACCATGATGCTGCCACCACCATGTTTGACAGTGGGGATGGTGTGTTCAGGGTGATGAGCTGTGTTGCTTTTACGCCAAACATATCGTTTTGCATTGTTTCCAAAAAGTTGGATTTTGGTTTCATCTGACCAGAGCACCTTCTTCCACATGTTTGGTGTGTCTCCCAGGTGGCTTGTGGCAAACTGGAAACTTCTTGCCACTCTTCCATAAAGGGCAGATTTGTGAAGTGTTGGACTGATTGTTGTCCTATGGACAGACTCTCCCACCTCAGCTGTAGATCTCTGCAGTTCATCCAGAGTGATCATGGGCCTCTTGGCTGCATCTCTGATCAGTCTTCTCCTTGTTTGAGATGAAAGTTTAGAGGGACGGCCGGGTCTTGGTAGATTTGCAGTGGTCTGATACTCCTTCCATTTCAATATGATCGCTTGCACAGTGCTCCTTGGGATGTTTAAAGCTTGGGAAATCTTCTGGTATCCAAATCCGACTTTAAACTTCTCCACAACAGTATCACGGACCTGCCTGGTGTGCTCCTTGGTCTTCATGATGCAGAACCCTGAGACTATCACAGAGCAGGTGCATTTATACGGAGACTTGATTACACACAGGTGGATTCTATTTCTCTTTATCAGTCATTTAGGACAACATTGGATCATTCAGAGATCCTCAATCAACTTCTGGAGTCAGTTTTCTGAACTGAAAGTAAATGGACCAAATAATTTTGCACTCCCCACTTTTCAGTTTTATTATTACAAAAAAAGTTTAAATGATCCAATAAATTTCGTTCCACTTCACAATTGTGACCCACTTATTGTTGATTCTGCACCAAAAACTTAAAATGTTCTATCTTTTTGTTTGAAGCCTGAAATGTGGCAAAAGGTTGAAAAGTTCCAGGGGGCCGAATACTTTCGCAAGGCACTATGTGTGTGTGTGTATATATATATATATATATATATATATATATATAATAAAGATTTGAGCTTTAGCGTGCTCCCATCTTTGAACTGATGCGTTATGCTGTTTAGCTTGCTGGTGCTGGGCAGCGTGCCTTTGTTTTTTCAGCTTTGATCAGTGCCCTGCCAACAGATCATTTAGCAATTGCATCCCCGGGTGGAAGTGTGGAGTTAATGTTAAAATTACTTTCTTTTCCCCCCTTTTTTCTGTTGGCTGATGAAGCAGAGCAGGAGAAGAGGACAAGGGCTATAAATCCTGCTGTTGTAGAATGCTATCTCTCTACATCAGTCCTATTTTACCTACAGTTAAATGTTTGCTGACAAATCCGTGAAGTTTGTTCTTTAGCACGGATAATAATTTACTTCAAAAACCCAGACTTTGTTTTCTTATGAGACTGCTTTGTTAGAGCCTGAAAAGGAAAAAGTTGTTTCTCACTGACTGGACATATACACTAGATATACAGATATAGATGTATTGGGACATATAGTACGTCTCAATGGACTACACTTCAACAGCGTCTGCTCCAGAAATTGAATGTGCCTAATGTATACCACATTTGCAAACAAATTACTCCATTACCTTATGGTTCTGCTAGCTGCTCCAGCGTTTTCATCATTTAGTTTAGAAAACCTACTTTTAAATTCGCTATTAGAAAATTTACAGCGTTCATCCACTGACCAAAGAGAAGAGGCTCCAAAGAATGTCTCTTCCTCTGGAGTAGTCCGAAATAAATCAGACCACAACATGTATTCATGACCCCCGACAAGACCCCCAAATTTATTCATGACCCCAGACCATACCCCAGAAGGAATTCAGACCCAAATGTATTCCAGAACTGAAGGCAACACTCAATCACTAGCTCATCAGTGGGGGTCCAACACCCCACACTCCTGCTGATCAGTTCTGCAAGAGCTCTGGCTCGGGAAGCAGACAGTTGAGGATAGGCCATCACTTTATAAAAGGTGGACAACCCCTTTAAGAGTACTGTTACAACTAATGACAATTTTCAGCACAATAGTAGACATAATTATCACCGCCAGAACCAAATTAACAACCAAATTAACAAAAGCACTAACAACCAAGGATTCTTATCTTTTATCTGCTGGAAAAATTAGATTCTTAGCCCATTATTGTTAAAGGGTTTTCCAGGAGTACAATATTGATGACCTTTCCTCAGGATAGATCATCAATACCAGTTTGGTGAGGGTCTGAATCCTGGCACCCCTACCGATCAGCTGTTTTGAAGGAGATGCATTACAGTGTCTGTGCTTGGTATTGCAGCCCAGGCCCATTCACTTGAATGGGACTGAGTTGTGCCTAGGCCATGTGACCGTCGAGCGTGACGTTACTGGTAGAGGTGAGCGAGCATGCTTGAGTGCCATTTTTGCGTATTTGCGTACCCATTTTAAAATTCATACGCTATTCATACGCATATTTTAATCTATACGCAAATGCGTACGAATAGCGTACAAATTCAATTTGTACGCTATTCGTACGCTATTTGTACGCATTTGCGTATAGATTAAAATATGCGTATGAATAGCGTACGAATTTTAAAATGCATACGCAAAAATGGCACTCGAGCATGCTCGCTCATCTCTAGTTACTGGCCTTGGAAGAGGCCCGTAGTGCTCAGGTGAGCCCTCCTTTGGTGATGGGGCAGGGTGTAGACCCCCACTGATCTGGTATTGATTACCTACCCAGAGGATAGGTAACCAACACCAAAAAACTGGTATACCCCTTCAACTCCAGGATGACATGATGATGTCTATAGTGACATCACATAACCACCATTGCCCAGAATGTGACCGTAACGAACAGCAATAGCCACGTGACATTAAAATCACTATAGAGGTGACGTTTCAAGTCTGCTTTATTCTGTTTCTGTGCCGTAGCTTCCTGGTGGTCAGTGGTTCTGTTTCACAGTGCTTTTAGTGTGAGTATAGAAGGTATCAGCGTCATCACAAAGGTTGTTAATACATATATACTGCGCCCTGTTGCCCTATACTGGTGGCTTGTTAGACATGGTACATTTAAAATCTGTCAAGAGACGAGTGGGTGTGGGAATTAGCAAGCGCTGCGGTAGTAACCTGGCATAAAGTCACTTTATCTCTGAGAACTGATTTATTTCGGTATCATAAGGCTTTAGATGTAAGCCGAATAAAAGCCAGTGGGAGTTTTCTCCAGGAATTAGTTTCTCTTTATTTAGAATGTATGTAATGATTTTGTGCATTTGATAAAGTTCTCCTCTCCATTTAGCTGCATTATAATACTTCTATCTGTAATAAATGTTGGCGAGTTATTATTGCAATGTCTACCTTGTAGTTCCAATCCTTAATGCCGGCATAAATTATAGTAATGGAACAAGATAAAATCTGGTAGCTAAGCTTCTCTCCGCTAAACAGCACTGGGGATAAAGGGTTGTTTTTATAGTTTCTTCTGTCATCTTATTGACGTGCAAATACACGGCCTTCATCTTTTCAGACATTGTTGAATTTCAACCAAGGGACGTTCGTTTTGGTTTAAGTTGTTCATTTAGACGAATGTGTATAGGTACCTCAAGGCAAGTCCTTCCAAAGATTGGGACATGTTTTGAACTGTTTCGATCAAGCTTCTCCTATAGAGAAGGCTAAAGAGAGAAAGCTGAAAAGATGCACAGTCATCTCTCCATTAAACGTTCGCCTCTTCAACTGGATTGCAGGTGATTGGGCCTTTATTTGCTAGATTGGTTTGAGACCCACCTTTGGGACCCACACCTATCAGACGTGTAGCATATTTTGTCTTTCATAAAAAGACTGGTTAACAATGTCCTCTTGCCCAAACTGTTAATAGCAAATGGTTTATGTACCATTGGGATTTCCCTTCCCAAGAATTAACAGACACAAACCGTAAATTTAGGCCTGTAAAGAGCTGCTTGACCATCAAAAACTGATTCCATGGAACTGTCACTGAGCATGTGCGTCCATTAGTTGAACTCAAGGGATTGTTTTTATGGACTTTCAGCTCCCTGCTTTCGTGTGAACTTGTGCTGCAGACAGCTTCACCACCGAAATAATTTTAGGGGAGATTTATGAAGCCTGACCTGTGTTGCGCCGGTCTTGATATCCTCTGCGCTGCCAGAGGATGCACCTACTTTATGGGGAGAGCAGAACTCATCATAACTTAGGTACATCCTCTGGCAGTTCGTGTGCATAAACTGAAATCTAAGGCAGCTTGAAGGAGAAGACTAAAGTAAAAGAAGATAAATGTGTCTGGTCCGCTGACCCTGCCGCCTTCCTGCTCTCTCCACTTTGGAAAGTGCCATGGGTAATGTAGAAACGACACTTGCGACTAAATTTTGTCTTTTTTCAAGCTAAAGCAGTCCCTATCCTTTCCAACTCAGCTCTGACATCATTTAAAGGAATTGTCCATGCAATCTAGTGTTCCTTGTTTAGAAGCCCCCACCCACCATGCCATTGAACATAGCTGCAGGTTATATTTTGCTTCATGTGTAAGAAAGAAATTGCAATCTATTGTTTTTATGTCACAGTAGATATAAGTACCGGTTATCAGCGTACAGCAGGCCATGCAGTTTAGGTAACAGTTACTATTCTGCCTCCCCCACATGAACTCAGATTGTCCAAGCTTGCATGTTTATTTCTAACAGGGAAGAGGGGATAAACTGCTGGCAGTGCTTGTATGCTGGTATAATAAAAGATCAGAAATCTTACTTTCTTGATCTCTATTTTCAATGCAGCTTTCATTGAGGGACATTCAATATTTAGATTAGAAATTCGCTGGATCCTTAAAAGGGTTTTTCCAAGACTTTATAACTGATGACCTATCCTTTGGATAGGTCATCAGTATCTGATCAGTGGGGGGTCGATCAGCTGTTTGGGAAGGCACGGGCACTCCTGTGAGCTCAGTGGCCTTCTCGCAGCTTACCAAGCACAGCGCCGTACATTGTATAATGGCTGTGCTTGGTATCACAGCTCAGCCACATTTACTTCTATGGGTTTGAGCTGTGCCTTGGCCACGTGATTGATAAACAATGGCCTAGGAAAATCTGTGTGAAGGCCAAGGCTCTACTGTGAGTAAATTGTGGGAATGAGAAGGCTAACCATTGTATTGTTTGTTTTCTACTGTATAACTGATCTATAGGTCATCAGTATCTGATCGGTGAGGTCTGACACCCAGGACCCCTGCTGATCAGATACTGATGACCTATCCTGAGGTTAGATCATCCGTTATAATGTCTCGCAAAACTTCTTTAAGACTAGCAAGTTTGTTATACTTTGATATCATGTATATGGCCAACCTGAGGGGCAATTATTGCTTTGGTGTTTTGGTCCATTGTTTTCTGTATTTTTTTTTTAAAGCAGGAGTGGGGCCAAGATAGAGAGATGGAAAGAGAGAGCTAGATAGAAAGATAAATAGAGAGATATAATAGATACATATAGATATAAAGATCAATGTAGATAGAAAGACAGATAGATATAGATACTGGTAGTTAGAGAGAAATTAGAAATAGATATGAGATAGATACTTGTAGATAGATAGATAGATAGATAGATACGAGATAGATACTTATAGATAGATAGATAGATACTTGTAGATAGATAGATAGATACTTGTAGATAGATAGATAGATATTAGATAGATAGATATGAGATAAATAGAGATAGATAGATAGATACGAGATAGATACTTATAGATAGATAGATAGATACTTATAGATAGATAGATAGATAGATAGATACTTATAGATAGATAGATAGATACTTATAGATAGATAGATATGAGATAAATAGAGATAGATAGATAAGAAAGAGAGAGATCTAAAAATCGATGTAGATAGAAAGACAGATGGATATAATAGATATTGGAATAGATGAGATAGATATTAAATTTATTTTAAAAAATCATTTTTCTGGTTGAATTCTACAAATCTTTGTATTCCTACCCATACACGTTCTCACAATGACCTGTAAGTGTACCTGATAAAGGAGGACAAATGAGGGAATGATTTGTGTCAGGAGATCTTTTTCCTCCCAGCCTGGATACACTTGTAAGTAAAGCAATGTATCTGAGAACAAATACCTAATAATATGTTCTCTTCGGCATAGTGCATCTTTGATTAGGTGTAGGTCAAAAGAATTTGCACATTGTGCCCTTCAGTCACTGGGTGTGATTGGCAGGCTGTCGTTGGAGGGAGCGCGGCCTCTCCCTTTCATCTCACTTAGTACTGCACAGGGACAATAGGAAGCAGATTTTCCTTGTTGATTCTCATTTGAAAAGGTCTGGTATCTCTACTAGGTACCTGTAACACGGGGGTCTTGATTGGGGTCTCATAAAGGGCTCCGTCAGTGTGTCCAAAGGCCAAACACACAAAGGCTATCAGTGGGTGGGGGTCTCAGCTGACCACTGAAGAAGGGAGGGGAGGATCTGAGAGGCAGTGGAGGGAGAAGTAACCCCCGATGAGAGCCTTAAAGAGAGAGCCATTTTTGTCTAAAACCCATCAAGCACATCTGCAGAATTGTCCCAGTTGCTGCCTCCCAGTTTCAAAAGAAAATGATCGTTTGATAAACCGTCCTGATTCACCACTTTCTCACAAGAGCGAGCGGCTCACCTTTGACCTTCATATGATTTCACATTAGGCCGGCTTTTCTTTCTGCCTCAAATTGCTATAGAAACTTTGAAATGCATCTCTTGCTTTTTCTATATTCCCCCACCCCTCCTTCTCTCTCTCCCTCACTCTCTCTCTCTCTTTCCCTCTGTCACTCTGTGTGCATTTCTGCTTTTTTCCCCTTATTATTTTCCCCTCACTTGGGCTTTGTAAAGCCAACACTTTTTTTTTCCCTTTTCTTTTCTCTTCTTCTAGAGTTGGGCAAGTAATTAGTGTTACAAAAAAAAATTACAACGGTTAGTCTTCTCATTCCCACAATTTACTCACAGGGGCGATTTGGAAGCAAACAGGTGGTGCTTGACAGCCACGTAGCAGCTACAATTTATTAGCTCATGGCAGATTCATAATTTACATACTAAACATATGTATCATTGTAAAAAACACACGTTTTAGTATACAGACACATCTATATAAATGTGAAAGTTCTATTGCGACAGTTGATAAATTGATAACGCTTCCAACCACTGATACAAGATTTTTTTTTGTCAGACATTTGTACACTTGAGAAATGTAACTTTTTTTATTTATTGAACACATAATTTTAAAGGGGTTGTCCCAATACCCACAGAATAGGGGATGGGTTCAAGTGTTGGGCCCCCATCGATCATTTGAGTGGAGCAGCTCTATGGGGCTCCTGGAGATAGCTGAACGCTTGTAGTTGACTATCTCCAGCAGTCCCATAGAGTTGAATGGGGAGGTGGACACGCGTGCATGTCTGCCGCTCATCTCTGCGTTCAGGAAGAATTGCAGCATGTTCTCTGTCGTGCGTTTTTTCACGCAGCACTGGATCCCTAGAAGTGAATGGGGCTTGCTTGAAAAACCGATAGCAAACTGGATGCAATGCATTTTTCGCTGATGGTTGCCAGAAGATGTAGATTGATATTTATCAGTTTCACGCGCATGGAAAAAACGCAGACAGTGAACGCAACCGCAGATAAAACTGGTTGAACTTGCAAGCAAAACCATCAGTTTTTTTTTTTCCCTGAACAGATCCTGACACAATTTCTATGGCTCATCAGTGCTCCCAGCCCCCAACTGTGCAGGGACTGCGGCATGTCGGGAGCTATGCTGTGCAGGGACTGCAGCATGCTGGGAGCTTAGCTATGCAGGGATTGCGGCATGCCGGGAGTTTAGCTGTGCAGGACCAGCGGCATGCCGGGAACTTAGCTGTGCAGGGACTGCGGCATGCCAGGAGCTCAGCTGTGCAGGGACTGCGGCATGCCAGGAGCTCAGCTGTGCAGGGACTGCAGCATGCCGGGAGCTCAGCTGTGCAGGGACTGCAGCATGCCGGGAGCTCAGCTGTGCAGGGACTGCAGCATGCCGGGAGCTCAGCTGTGCAGGGACTGCAGCATGCCGGGAGCTCAGCTGTGCAGGGACTGCAGCATGCCGGGAGCTCAGCTGTGCAGGGACTGCAGCATGCCGGGAGCTCAGTTGTGCAGGGACTGCAGCATGTCCCGATTCACTTGACTGTAGTTCCCTGCACAGCTGGTGATAAAAAGCTGTACTGTGCAGGGAAAGAAGGGGTTCCCAGAGGTCGGAGCCCAACAATCATAAAATGCCATAACTATATGAGGTTGGCATAGCCCTGTCCTTTTAAGGAGACCATTTTGTTTCTGTTGCCCTCTAGTCTATAAATTACACTTTGCTCCTACTAATGAAGCACTTCAGCACTACTGTTCACAGTGACTGTCAGAATATACCCCTCTCACCCTAATAGGACATATTACTGAAAGTGCCCTGATGTAAAACAGGGAGAGCAGTGAACCAGTGTTTTACTTATTGAAGGCAAAAAGCACAACAAAACCATGACGGACAGGACGTGATGTCGTTTTAAAAATTGTCAATTTTAGGAAGCAGGGCCGAGACTGTCCTCCTATCCTATTTAAGTACAACTGTAGGAGTCAGTGTAGATTCTCCATTAGTGAAATCTATCGCCTCTGTCCAATGACTTTCTTGTTGATGTGTTTTGTTTTTATATTGGGATCTTTCTCATCCTCCAATAGTCACACATTCATTTTGAAAGTCTTTCCATAGAGAATTCTCATTAGCAGTTGGCGTCTTCCTGGTTTCCACATTGTTTCCTTCAGCTTAAATAAAATTCCTGTTTGCCGTTAAAGCAATGCCAAGCCCTGCCTCTTAGATCCTCATTTAAAGGGATTGTGAATAACTGGTTAGTAATCCTGAGACTGATATAAGGTTTGCTCACATAACATACAGTAGTTGCATACATAACATACGAGCATTTTGACTACATGAGTAGATCATTTCCATCTGTGAGGTGGTCGCATGCATGTGTTTCACTTGTCCCTGGAATCCAAAACTAAATGGAAACATGTTAGAGAAGATCCATCATCCTTGTCTTTGAGAGAAACTTTTTTGACATGAGGTCTCATAAAATCTTCAGTAATGAGAACACCCATGGCATGAGTTTATTAGCTGTAGATCCATCCATAAAATTGCATGCTGTAGGTGGCTTAGTGAAGAGCAAATGTACAACTTTCTGTAATCTGAATTCTATTTAAAAAGGAATCGTTGGTCAACAATATACCGGAGCTGTTTTTTTTTTTACTTTATTTTTGCACAAGTGCAATATTGACTAGTTTGTGGTATAGTAAAATGTAATTTTGATGAACAAAACAATCATATAACTGCAATAGTAATGTACTGAAAATGTAAAAAAAAAAAAAATTCTGGATATGCATAAGAAACAAGACTCAAACATAGCACCATTCGCTCAAAAAACAAGTCATGGTTTTTGGAATGTGATGAGGCTTAAAAAAATGATGTTCCTTGACGGCCAAACTTAACTGAATAATGTAAAAATCAGAGATCATATAGAACACGACAATCTCTTTCTAACAAAGCTAGAACTAGCCCTGTACCTCACATGGATCCAGAGATCTCCCTATTCATTGCTCTGCTAGATTTATATCAAGCTGACTGCTCAAGGGGAGTGTCTATTCTGCTGCAGCTCAGGGGGCGTGTCTCAGCTCTCCCTATCACAACTCAGGAGGCAGTTGATGACATTGAGCATGTGTGGCCTTCTCAGTGAGCAGGTCAAAGAAATAAGAAATTAAGTGGTCCTATACAGATACATTTTATTGAATAACTCAGTAGCTATACAAAATTTTTAATTACATGCAATTGAAAAAGTATTCAGACCCAGATGCTGGTTTGAAAACTGTAGTATATTTTTCGTGGGACAATCCCTTTAAGGAGTTGAGAGCATTCTGGCAGACCTACTGCTTCCATGCAGTACATGGTCAAGCATTCACTTTTATGGCTGCTACGTAATAATTTGGCCACTAGATCCAGCTTCCTGTAGTCATAATAGCTAATCACAGAGGATTAGAGTATCAGGACCTATGGCGGTCAGACAGGAGCTCTGCAGTTTCGGCCTTGCTTAACTTTCTCAGTCAGACCATTCACTCCGATAAGAGAGGGAAGGAGGATGAGTGACTCAATTGCAGCATCACACAATACACTGATAAGTACAGTGCTTTTCTGTGGACATCTTTATCTGTATCTGTCATACAGCTATCCCAATTCTATACCTACAATTATGCTAACAGATAATATCTTCCCCTCACAGCAGCAGTAAATGTACAAAGGATTTCCTATTTATATAGGAGTTTTAACTCTTTAGGCTGGCTGCACCAGAAGGACAATATTTTGTATTTAATTTTCAATGGCATGGTTTTGCTGAAATGAAAAATAATATCAGCAACAAAGTCTAAAAGTACTTCTCTGAATATTGAGTTAAAAAAAAACTCTTTCTGATGTGCCCCTTTAAAATCACCTTTCAAGTGAATGAGTGAACTACACATGCACTCTGTGGGTGGTAAGCATCTGCAGTTTTAAGAATCTAATTTTCATGGAAGACAGCAATTTCTTTAGCGTTTCAAAAATGCTTGATAATTTACTTGACCATTTTAGGGGTTGAAAGTGTTGTGGAAAATTCTAGGGTAGTGCTGAAAGCAGCAGCGATAAAATATCTTATTGCAGGCAGTAACCAGGAACTGATATATCGTGTGCGGAAAATCATGTAACCTGATTACTGCGTACTGTTCATTAGGAAAATTATGTCCATTTAGCAGAATATGGAGTCTTGTTGTTTTATTGATTGTCTTTATTGCATTAAAAAAAGTCATTAAATACAGCACACTGCAATTTTTACATTTGCATAGGAGCATAGATAGCCATTATATAATAATTGATACCCATTAGCAATTATTTAAGAGTGCTCCCCCATTAAAGAGGTTGTGCCTCTCATATAAATGTATCCTGTCCAACAGATTCCGCTGTCTCCCCAAATACCACCATTTATCAAACCTGCCTTAGGCTACTTTCACACTAGCGTTTTAAAATTCCGGTATTGAGTTCCGTTATAGGGGCTCAATACCGGAATAAAACGCTTCAGTTTTGTCCCCATTCATTGTCAATTGGGACAAAACTGAACTGAAGACAACGGAATGCTCCTGAAAGCATGCTGCGTTTTGCTCTCCGGTCCAGGCATCCGCACCAAGACGGATCCGGAATGACCCCCAATGCAAGTCAATGGGGGTGGATCCGTCTGGTGTGACCACAATGTGGAGTTCATGACGGATCCGGCTACACATAGACACATACAGACACAGACATACACATAAACATAAACATACACAGACATATACACATACATACTTACATGCACCCCGGCAGGTCTTCAGAGCGTCGGAGGGACAGGACGGCGCGCACAGGTGACGATTCCACCAGGCGCCCAGCAGAGGGCGCTGTGGGGAATCGTCACCTGTGTGAGCCGTCCTGCTTCTCCGTCGCTCTGAAGACCTGCCGGGAGCATGTAAGTATGTATGTGTATTTGTCTGTGTATATGTGTGTGTGTCTGTGTGTGTGTATGTATGTACTGTGTGACGTGTGTGGGGCCGGAGCGCGGTTCCGGCTCCACACATGTCACTGCGGCAGGCCTGATCCGGCAGCACCCTTCACCTGCCGGATCAGGCCTGCTGCTAGTGTGAAAGCAGCCTTAGGGTACGGCTAATAACTTCAGAATAAGGGTATGGCTACACGGTGACACTGGTCATGGTCAGGTTCACAGGCTAGCAGAGTTTCCATAGAAATTAATGGGATCACAGCGCCAATCACAAGAAATCCAACACGGCTGCATTACTTGCGACGGATCCGCATTTCTATGGGATCGCAGCTACTCAGCAAACCGGGCTATGACCAGTGTCACCGTGTAGCCGTACCCTTATTCTAAAGTTATTAGCCTACCATTGCACCCTGGGGCAAATCTGGACAGGCAGGACAGGTAATGTCCTGCGCTGGAACCTTCTAATGTAGGATGTAGGAAGCATTACTGTTAATAACTAGAGGTGTAGTTAGTGTCACAGATCTGCTGCCCTAAGGCATGATGGGACAGCAGTCACATGACAAACCAGGAAGTAGGATTCAGGCATGGGGGATAAGAGAAAACTGCCAATGAGGTAAATTTGAAAAAAAAAAAAAAAACACAGTTCGAAGCAGCTTTAATTTAAATTTTTCATGTGTTTTAAAATGCAAAATGAAATTGTGTGAAGGAGGTCTCTCCTAAATCCAGGCAAAACAAATATTTCAAAGCCTTACCAGAGTTAGTGGAAAAATTACAAAAAGAAATTCAACTCACAGGCATGGGGGCTCCATGGTTAGCACTGGTGCCTTGCAGCGCTGGAGTCCTGTGTCCATCTTCATGGAGTTGGTATGTCCTCCCCATGTTTGTGTGGCATTCCTCAGGGTTTTCCGCTTTCCACCCACACTCCAAGTGATGTAGATTGTGAAATGCAGCCAGCACGCCGTGTGTTGTCCACATCCGTATGTCCGTTCCACTGTCCGGCAAACAATATAGAACATGTCCTATTCTTGTACGTTTTGTGGACAAGAATAGGCAGATGGTTGATATCCGTATTTCGCAGATCCACAGTTGCGGACTGCAAAACGGACACTGTCGTGTGCGTGAGGCTTAAACCAGTTAATGCAGGACACACACTTGAAAATGGACGGCTTTGATCTCAGGTATTACAGAAATAATGTACGTTAGACAAAGCACATACTGGTATATTGTATTTATTTAATATTGTAGTGCGTGGATAATTTTTTTTTTGTTTTGTTAAATTTATTTATTTTCTAAAATAAATACCACTAAAGAGAGAAAATGGCTAAATTATAACATTTAAAAATAATCCCCCTTTGGATGTGTTGTTATAAATGATGTCATTTTGATGCAAAGGTTGAACATGTTGGTCACAAAAGGGTTCAGAAAAACAAAGTCCTATGGAAATCATTTGCTTTTAAATTCTCTATTTTCGCGTTGCTTGTCCTGATCCCTGAATGAACAATACGCGAACCTTTAGTTTAAATTTGGTGACCACGTTGCCCTTTGATCTGCCAGCATTCCCATTGTGCATCCAAAAATGAACAAATCATAGTGTAATAAAAGACTACCGCCGTAATAATGGCCGTCTCCTAAAGGAGTGGATTAGCTGTACTTTCTTCCCTCGGACCGCGTTTTAAGCGACTTTGTTATTTGGTAACATTATATAAAAGGCAGATTGTGTTTCACATAGAAAAATTCACAAAAGGGAATTACCTTTTGTACTGAAAAGAGATATACAACGTCACCTACTATCAAATCAAAGCTATGTTTTGGCTGTAAGGTGCATTACAGACAGACTTTCTTATGAATGGCGGCATTATCAGTGTTCTTAGTAATTTGGGAAACCCAACCTAAACTGCGAGAGGAGAAGAAGAAAAAAAATAGCCTTAAAGGACTTGTCTGTATTTTGTGTCACAATGTCAAGAAAGCGATGTTCTTAACAAGAGATTTCTTTAGTAACTTGTGAATGGAGACTTATTTTTGGTTATTAAAAACCAGGCGCTCACCTGGTGGGTAATGACACCCTGTTGTAAAGTTAGTTATTTGTCCAGCCATTCCTTACCTTCATCTCATAGTACCTCCCTGACAAAAGTTACCAGCTCATTTGTTTTTTCCTGCTGAGAGCAGGTCCACAGTGGCCTGCGCTTACAAGGACGTTAGGCATGCACGGCTTGCCTATGAAAGAGCCTTCGCTAATTGCATTGTCTTAAAATTACAACTTTCCATCAATTCGCCCCTTTTTTTTTTTCTTCTTCTTCTTTTTCTTTTGTCCTGCTGTGAAACATTTTGAGTTTGCATTGTATGGGAAGAAACAAAGCCCTCCTATCGGTACAAGCCCCTGATGCAAATCTACAGGTTCATACGTAAAAGAAAAGAAAGGTAATTACAAGTTTGTCCAGGTGAAAGCAACGTTAAACTTCCAGAAACAAATTAGGCAGAATTTGGAAGAGCAAGGGAAACCTGTATCCCCAGGCATCGGATTAGAAACAAGTAATTGTGATTGCGAAAAAGAAAAAAAAAAAAAGTTTTTATAAAAAAAAAAAAAGTAATTGTAAATGGGGGAAAAAAGTTAAATAAGTAACATAAAATGTTAAAAAAATCTATCAAATAGAAATCTAAAACTAAACTTTTTTTTGTTAAATAGAAAACAACAGCCAGAATTGAAAAGTTGTGTAATAACAATAAAGGAATAAAACATCTAGAACATTACTTTTCTTCGTCTGTCTCCCTTTCAGGTGTAGGAGGATTGAGATTTTAGAAGTGAAATCTTTGTACCAACCTTAATCCTTTCAAATCCCCACACAGAATCCATGTTCTAGCAATTAGGAGCTTAGGTAAAAATCGGAGACCTCAACAGGTCTCTTGTGCCAGACTCTGCATCATCTTCGCAATTGAAGACAACAACCTTTTTAAAGAAACCGAAAATGTGAAATTCTGGGCAGTTGTTTCTAATACGTTATCATTTTGAAGGCTTTTGTGATTGTGGTCCCAGTCTTTGACTCCAGCAATCATAGAATCTGTTCAGTACTGGTTTATGAGATATTCTGGGTTATCTATGATAGAAAGTGTTTAAAACTTACTTGTGAGGATAGAGAGCTTCCAGCAGGACTAAAATAAGACACTGACATACCTGTACAAATGAGGCACTGCTCCATGGTCTGCCTGTAGTGTCTCAAATACTGTATTTTTTGTTTTATAAGACACACCTAGGTTTTAGAGGAAGAAAATAAGAAAAAAAATATATCAGATCAGACCGCCAAATCAGACCCCCAGTGTTAATGAAACCTCAAATCAGACCCTCCCAATGTTAATCAGACCTCCAAATCAGACCCCCAGTGTTAATCAGACCTCAGATCAGACCCCCAATGTTAATCAGACCTCAGATCAGACCCCCAATGTTAATCAGACCTCAGATCAGACCCCCCAATGTTAATCAGATCTCAGATCAGACCCTCCCAATGTTAATCAGACCTCAGATCAGACCCTCCCAATGTTAATCAGACCTCCAAATCAGACCCCCAATGTTAATGAAACCTCAGATCAGACCCCCAATGTTAATCAGACCTCAGATCAGACCCCCAATGTTAATCAGACCTCAGATCAGACCCCCAATGTTAATCAGACCTCAGATCAGACCCCCAATGTTAATCAGACCTCAGATCAGACCCCCCAATATTAATCAGACCTCAGATCAGACCCCCAATGTTAATCAGATCTCAAATCAGACCCCCAATGTTAATCAAACCTCAGATCAGACCCCCAATGTTAATCAGATCTCAAATCAGACCCACAATGTTAATCAAACCTCAGATCAGACCCCCAATGTTAACCAAACCCTAAATCAGACCCCTAATGTTAACCAAACCTCAAATCAGACCCTCCCAATATTATTCAGACCTCAGATCAGACCCCCCTCCCCCCATTATTAAAGAGGTTGTTCACTTTCTGTTTGTATGATGACTACACTGCACTTACTAATGTAGCCTTTGTTGAAATTCTGGGCCATTTTCTATATTTCATCAGGTGTGCCCCCTTCTTTGCCAAGTCTTTTGTGCTGTCCACGCAAAGGTCTTGTCCATAAAATGGCTGCTGATGGAGGGTCTTGTGACCAGGCAGATCACCTCCATGTGATGTCTCCTCCATTCAAATCCACTGCCCCTGCCATCAGCACTTGTACTCTTAGGAGTTTAGTGTAGGTGCAGTGGGTATGAATGCCTGAGACATCACATGGACATCATTTGACTGGATATATGACCCTCCATCAGCAATCCCCTTATGGACAGGAACTCTATGTGGACTGCACAGAACATTTGCCTAAGGCTTCATTCACACGACCGTATTTTGTTTCCGTGTCCGTTCCGGTTTTTTTTGCGGACCGTATGTGGAACCATTCATTTCAATGGGTCCGCAAAAAAAACGGAAGGTACTCCGTTTGCATTCCGTTTCCGTATGTCCGCATTTCCGTTCCGCAAAAAAGATAGAACATGTCCTATTCTTGTCCGTTGTGCTGACAAGGATAGGCATTGTTACAATGGATCCGCAAAAAAAACAGACACGGATGCCATACGGAACGTCATCCATTTTTTTTGCGGATCCGCAATTTGCGGACCGCAAAACACATAAGGTCGTGTGAATGAAGCCTAACAAGGGGGTATGGCTTAAGACATTTTTTGCGGGTCGGATGTTGACCCATTCACTTCAATGGGGCCGCAAAAGAGGCAGACAGTACACCGAGTGCATGAGCCCTTATTGAAGTGCTTGGTGCACTTATTGTAATGCATTACCACACAAACTCAGTGCACGTTCTTTAAAGGAACACTAAACCTAAAAATGAATGAAAAAATAAGCAAAAAAGAATACTGCCCTGACAGGCATGACCGTGACAAAACAGAGAGCAAAATGTTTAATCTACTGGTCTCTTCCATCTTTGGTTGGTGGCCGGCCAAAGGGGCAGGACTTGCCAGAGGAGTCAAGACTCAACAATGTCTTACTGCTGACGAGACAGAGGAGGGAGACTGCTGCTCCAGCCAGTTATCACGCAGTCAGACACATGACAGGTAGGCGGAGGAGGGGGCACTTGGCTGACTCCCTAGGATATACAGAAAATATTTCTTTATGTTTGTCAGTTTTAAGGCCGGTTCACATCTCGTTTTTGCTGCACATCAATCGGATACGTTCAATCATACAGTAAAAAAAAAAGCAGACATGTATGCAATTTTTTGTTACCTATCCCTTTTTTTTTAACGTATACGTTTCAATATGTTGGTGTACTTTTTTTTTTTAACAACATATACATTTTTGGGAAACTTTTCTTTTTTTAAATAAAAAATTGAAGTGTATCAAAGGAAGTTGAAAGTATCTGGATAAAAACGGATATGTTTCATGGATGATATATGTATTGTCTTACGTTTCCATCCATCTCCCGTTGATTGCCATTTTTGCAGGACAGAAAAGTTTGGTATGCACTTTTGAGCTACGTTTGCCCGTTTTTATATGTTTATAGGTTTGCAAACGTTTCCACTTGACCTACCACAAAAACGAGATGTGAACAGCCCCTCGATTGTATTAGAACATAAAACAGAGCCAAGGGAAAGGAAGAGATAAAGAGAGGGAGCACTGGGATATTTTTCTATTTTTTTTTTTTTTTTTTTGTGCATTTACTTTTTCGTGTTCCTTTGAAGGGGTTGGCCAGGTTCCTATGCTGATGACTTATTTTTACTTAGAGGTTACACCATGATTGATGTAAAAAAATGAAAATCAAACATCCAAAAAAACCTAGAACCAGACCCGTACCACACATGGATCCAGAGATCTGCACATTCACTGCTGCAATTGCTCGGCTAAGATTATCTCCAGCCTGACACCTCAGGGAGCGTGTCCTTTCTTCTGCAGCTCTCTTCCTGTAACTGCCACAGCTTCTAACAGAACATATGGCTGGTGACAGTTAAAGATGTTAACTGAGCACGTTCGACCAGCTCAGTGAGACGGACAAAAAAAAATAAGGAAAAGAACAAACAGCAGGTGGCGCTATACAGATACATTTTATTGAATAACTCCGTTACATGCAATTACAACAGTATTCAGAGCCAGGTGCTGACTTGAAAAATGTTGGTGACACAACCCCTTTAATTCTAATACTACAAGCACATATCCCCAAGAGTGTTTTCTGTTCACCTTGGTCTCCCATTAGGACCCATTTCTTCCATCACATCCCCAAACTTTTGAAGACAACACTGAGTCTGTGTAAGTGACACCAAAACTACAGCTCACGGACACATCAAGTGTAGGAATTGAGCAACGGTCTCTTAGATTTTTCTTATACACCGTCATCTGTCAGAGCTCATAATTGGATTTCACTGACACGAGAAGGCTTTTAAGATTTTAAAGACAGTGAGATAAGGCATCCTCAAGTGTCATAGCAGTTTACAGAATGACATTCTCCCTGTGCCAGCCATCTTATCTTCGAAATTATCTTAACCAGGATTAATTGCATCCACTGTTCAGTTATTTTCTAATGGTCAAATTCAGTTTATAGGACTCTGCCGATTGGGGAATTGACAACAAATACAGTCACTGGAGAGAATTCATGAAGACTGGCTTTCATATACCAGTCTTGATCTATTATGCACTGAGCCACCAGCCTCATAAATTCGGTGCACCTCTGTCCCTCGGTGCACCAGAAAGCCAAGTGTATTATGGCTATGAGCTGTTTTTGGTGTAAATCACAGTCCTCCAGCTGAGCTCTGGTCGTGGCCAACCACTTTTCTTAAAAGTGGAAAGTTCCTTGTAAAGATGCAATAGTTGCATTTTTTTTTTTACAGAAATTGCATAAACAAAATGTGACTTTTTGATGGCACAAAAATGGCAAAAATAAATTGAAAAATTCCACGTCAGTGAATCAGATATCTTGTCAAAGTTCCCATAAAAGAAAACGCATTCCTTACAATACTTTGGGGTTTTTTTCCCCTCTGGATTTAGCCTCTACTGAAATGAATGGAAACCATAACTCTCATGTGGTCTACATGTGTCTGCACGTGCACAGATTGACAGTACCTTAAAGGGGTTGTCTCACTTCAGCAAGTGGCATTTATTATGTAGAGAAAGTTAATACAAGGCACTTACTAATGTATTGTTATTATCCATATTGTCTCCTTTGCTGGCTGGATTCATTTTTCCATCACATTATACACTGCTCGTTTCCATGGTTACAGACCACTTTGCAAACCATCAGTGGTGGTCGTGCTTGCACACTATAGAGAAAAGCATCAGCCTCTCTGGTGGCCAGAACCATGGGCGCTCACATAGGCTGGTGCTTTTTCCTATAGAGTGCAAGAGCGACCACCACTGATGGATTGCAGGGTGGTCTGTAACCATGGAAACGAGCAGTGTATAATGTGATGGAAAAATGACTCCAGCCAGCAAAGGAAGCAATATGGAGAATCACAATACATTAGTAAGTGGCTTGTATGAACTTTCTCTACATTATAAATGCCACTTGCTGAAGTGATACAACCCCTTTAAGCACAGGAGAGTATAGAGAAACAGGTTTTCCATGATGTTGCCATGGTATTAGAACAGATAACTGCTAGGATATGATGTCTTATGGGCAAAGCATGACCCATGACCATATTATATACTGCTCCCTGCAGGTATTATGGCATCCCTGCAGGACCAGCAGTTATGATACACACCCCATGATCAGATAGGCAAGACAAATGGAATACATAAGCCTGATCCTTCAGAAGAAGAGTTGCTATTTTTGCTATTTGCAGTGACTCTGCTACAGGTGATAGAGCATGGGGGGTTGGGGTTGTCTAAAGACTATGGCGGTCATTTATTATACGTTTTATGCCAGTTTTAGGTAAGTAGGTTGCAAAGTGGTGGGAAAAGGGTCAGCTGACCTGTCTCATTCATCATTTTCCAGACCAGTTTATGACGTTGAAAATGGCCATAAACTATACCAGCAAGTTTGCTGGTGTATTTTAAAGCATGTCGCACAGCTGGCAGAAGCAAGAGCCAAAGTTATGTAGAGACACCTCTACATAACTTCGGCGCATCCCCACGGCAGCGCACAGGAATTAAGACCGGCATATACTTCGCCAGTCTTAATAAATGTAACTCTTGGACATTTCCTTTTAAGTGGTGCTGGATAAGGAGCAATGGTATGAAGTTAACATGCTGCAATTAAATAGCATTTTTTGCAACGTCTCTGTAAGATGTCGCTGTTTTGATGGTATTTCACACTAATTGCTTCAAAAAACAGGATATGACTGCAACAAACATGTCACCTATATAGTAAAAGTAATTCTTTGTAGTCTCTCCAAAATTAATTTCTTTCTGAAGATGTTATTTCACAAAGGATCAGATACTGATGAACTAGAGGATAGGTGATCAGTTAAAAAAAATCTTGGAAAACCCTTATATCCTGGGATTTCAAAGCAATTTCTAAGCTACCTTTTTTTTTCATAAAGTAACGTGAAAATCTCTAGCCAATAAAATCACTGCTTAATATCCAGTGATTAGGGGATTAGGGGTTATCTGACCCCTGAAATGCCACCCCCCACCATATGCCCGGGCCCCTCACACACAATGTACTTCCCTCACTCCCCGGCACCTGCGTCGCTTCTTAAGCCGGCACGGCCGCCGCTGCATCTCCCCGTGCGTGTATGAAAATGTTTATTCTACATCACAGGCCGAAGTACTGCATGCTTCTGTTGTTTTTCCACTGGCCCACAGTCAATACAATACAAAGCAATAGATATGTGTGCTGTCCTTAGAGAACACAGACGACACATGTCCATGATTCACTGATGTGTGAATGAGGCCTAAAGTGTGTCACAGTAAATGCAGGTAACAATTTTCATGGAAAGATAAAGCTGGTCCATACTCAGTATGCATTGCATCTGTAGTACTGCATTTTACATAGTTTCTTGAAAGCTCCTTTTCATTTGGTTTTATTTTAAAAATGCAAACAAAATATTCAAAACATCTTGATTTATTTAGTATCGAGTATGAGCCCCAAGCACAGAAATACACGTGCTTACACACCTTGGCATCCTGTCAATGAGGTTATTAATGGTCATCTGAGGAATGTTCTGCTATGCTGAATGCACTTGGGCACGCAAATCATCAAGATCTGCTGCTGGCAGCTCCCTTTGTAATTGCCGACCAATGATATCCTGGATTTGCTTAAAGAAGAACTCCCGCAAAAAATTTATTCTCTGACCTGTTAGAAAGGTGCATGATATAATCTGTAGTGATTGTCATTTTCTTATCAGTGACTGTTTCTGTGAGTAAAAACCTCTCTTCTTATTGTAGCTGGGTCATGTGACCAACTCCCTGACCTCCAACTGACCCAGGACAGAAAGCCAGTAACTGCTCTATTCATTCCTATGGGAGCCTCACTTTCAGTCTCATAGGAATACATAGAGAATTAGACTTCCTGTCCACACATAAGTCTATGTGTGAGTTGGTGGGTCTAATTGCTGGTCACATGACACAGATAAGAAACTTCAGGATGATATAAGTCAAAAATGTAGACACTGGTAAGAAAATGACATTCACTACAGATTATATCATGTAAATTTCTAGCAGGACATGGAATACAATTTTTGTTGGGAGTTCTTCTTTAAAGGGGTATTCCCATGATAGACAATGGGGGCATATTGTTAGGATATGCCCCCATTGTCTGATAGATGCGGGTCCCACCTCTGGGACCCCCACCTATCTCTTAAACACAGCCAAAAATGAAGACAGCAAAATGGTGGCTGGCAGTGCTGGGTCTGGCCACCACCAAGCGTTCATGTTGGCTCATCAAAAATAGCCAAGCGGTGCGCTTGGCTATTTTTGGAATCCCCATAGAAATGAATGGGAGCGCACCAGCTTGTGAGGCCACAGCTTCCATTTGCTTCTATAGGGCCTTGGCTATTTTCAGTGGCCCCATAGAAATGAATAGAAGGCGCCCTCCTTCACTTTGCTAGCTGCGTTTATGAGATAGGTCCAGGTCCCACCTAGTGATAAGCCCACATTGTCTGAGATGGGATAACCCCTTTAATGGGAAACATGTCTGTAGACACTGCAGCCCATGGTGGCAGATTTAGTTTATGCTGGCTGCTCACAGTAGCACAAGCAACTTGGGCCCGGAGTTGTTCTGTTGAAAAACGGCTCCTGGGACACTTTGCTGAAATGGCTGTGCCACTGGTTCCACGACTAAATTACTGTAACGCCGAGTTCTTAGTATACCTGAAATGAAGATTAGAGAAGTCTGGCTACCGTACATTATGCCACCTCACACCATAATCCAAAGAGTTCCCTTAATGGGGTTGCTCACGTGGTCTCCAGACCAATCTCCAGCTATCGTAGTGCCCGAGACAAATGTGGGACCCATCACTGAAGACCTCCATTCCAGCCTCCATTGCCATCTTGCTGTGCATCATGATAGCCTTTAAGAGCGGTGGCTTGAAGTCAATAGAACACCTGTAGCTGTACATGTGGCTTTTGGCCAACTGCCATGCAAGCACCGAATAGTTTGTGTAGACCCTGTTTGCCGCCCTAGGCTTGGGATGTGACTTCCAACTTCACTTGTGTGCAGAATGGATCACTACATGCCAATTTTTCTAATTAGAAGATCTGTCCATGCAGAGGTTCTCCTCTGTGCACCTCTTGCTGTCATTACAGCTCGTCATCGTTCTCCCTACCACCAGGACACGTAATGTTGAGCAATCTTGACATCTTGGCCTAGGAGTGTAGAGTTCTGTCAGATTGATAAACTGAGGTCTTTCAGTTCTAGTGTCCTGTTCCGTTCAGTTTGCAACTAGTAGTGGAAACTGCCCGTCAACGAACAGAACAGGAGGCATCGCACAATCATCCCACATGACTTGATCCGATTTTTGCAATTTCAATGCTGAGATGTATGTGTGTCTATATATGTATAATAACTTGCCTATGTGGATATCCATGTATGCTTCTTGGACAGCGCCAGTCCTGGCACTATATGCATGGAGCTTGGTACCTTTTCAAGACTAATGACGGCTGATTAGGTCACCACGACTGAAGCACTTGCAGTTGGAATGTAGAATGCTCTAATGACTCATTGTTGCAGCTTGCAAAGTAATGAACGAAATGGGTGAATCCAGGTGCTGACAAAGGCTGTGACCTTTGGTGCTATAATATCACTGTTTCACAGGCTGGTTGGTTCTCTAACCAACTTTCAGCCCATCAAAAATTGATTTAATTGCAATTCTAAGCCCCCCTCCCTCATTTGAAGCATCGGAGTATGACTAATTGTAGTAATAGAGAGTAATAAGGCTCAGATAAAAAGCTTTCCTTCGCCTCTTTTGTATCTTGTGTCACTGTCTGTCAGAGGTCAGAGAGCTTGCATATTCTATTAGTTGCCTTCATTTGGACAAATTAGTTTACCCAACAGTAATTAAAATGCCAGTACGGGTCGGGAATAGCTGAAAGCACTTGATGGGCACAATGATGAAGGACTTGACAGCTATGGTGGCCTTCCTTGCCAAAGCGTGTCACTGCTGAATTAGAGGATACACAAACCACAAACTTATATGGTTAGTAGCATTGGGGTCATGTCATTCTTTTCTTCCGCTTATCTACTTTTATCTTCTTCGTCACCTGCCATATGTCTTGACTTGGTTGTTATTTTTAGCCATTGTTCCAAGAATGCATTCTTTTCCACCAAATGAAAAAAAATTCTGAGGCGGTGTAATTCATGCCAATTTGTGTCATTGTTATCGTTGGCGAGTTGTGCAACATGTTAAAAACATTTTGGCAAAAAGTGTAGTTAGTACAAATCTGCTTTAAATTTACAAAATCTCTGTAGTTAGAGGTGTAATAACGACTGTTTAAAAAGCAAGAATGGAACAAAACGGTATAGTGATAAAGTTGGTAATCTCCCGAATGTGGGACACAATGTGGTGCTTATAGCTTCTGAACATTGAGATCATGCACTCGGTCATATTACAGATTTATGCTGTGAAGATCTGTGGTATGGTGACTAGGGATGAGCATAATACTTTGTTCGAATACTGTGCAGAGCGGGAGCTCTGTACAATATTAGAATTTATTGGCTCCGATAAGCCAAAGTTATTTCTTCTCAAAGTCTCTCTAGACTTTGCATAGTAACTTCAAGTTAATTTCTACTGTAAAAAAACACTTCCCGAACTCGGGTTGGGTTCCAGGGTACCACTTGTAACCGAACCTGAATTCGGGAAATGTTTTTTTACAGTAAAAATTAATCTATGAAGTTAGTACGCAAAGTCTCGAGAGACTTCATGAAGTAATAACTTTGGCTCATCGGAGCCAATACATTCTACACCATGTTCCAAATTATTATGCAAATGATATGTATCTCTGATTTTCCTAAATGGTCGGTGCAAATGACAGTCAGTATAATAAAAGTCATCACCCGTTAGAGTATACATCGAATTTTATTGAACAAACCTCCCAATGATAACAGTATATTCTTCAAAAATTAAAAAAAAAACAAAATGCACTGTTCCAAATTATCATGCACAGTAGAGTTTCTAAACATTTTATATGTTTTTAAGAACGGAAAATGCTCATTTGTGGAATTTGCAGCATTAGGAGGTCACATTCACTGAAATAAAAAGCTATTTAAATCCAAAACATCCTAACAGGCCAAGTTACATGTTAACATAGGAACCCTTCTTTGATATCACCTTCACAATTCTTGCATCCATTGAACTTGTGAGATTTTGGAGAGTTTCTGCTTGAATTTCTTTGCATGATGTCAGAATAGCCTCCCAGAGCTGATGTTTTGATGTGAACTGCCTCCCACCCTCATAGATCTTTTGCTTGATGATACTCCAAAGGTTCTCCATAGGGTTGAGGTCAGGGGAAGATGGTGGCCACACCATGAGTTTATCTCCTTTTATGCCCATGGCAGCCAATGACACAGAGGTATTCTTTGCAGCCTGAGATGGTGCATTGTGATTGTTATCTGTCAGAAACTCTATGTACTTTGCAGAGGTCATTTTCACACCTTCAGGAGCCCTAAAGGGGCCTACCAGCTCTCTCCCCATGATTCCGGCCCAAAACATGACTCCTCCACCTCCTTGCTGACGTTGCAGCCTTGTTGGGACATGGTGGCCATCCACCAACCATCCACTACTCCATCCATCTGGACCATCCAGGGTTGCACGACACTCATCAGTAAACAAGACTGTTTGAAAATTAGTCTTCATGTATGTCTGGGCTCACTGCAGCCGTTTCTGCTTGTAAGCACTGGTTAGGGGTGGCCGAATAGTAGGTTTATGCACCACAGCAAGCCTTTGAAGGATCCTACACCTTGAGGTTCGAGGGACTCCAGAGGCACCAGCAGCTTCAGATATCTGTTTGCTGGTTTGTAATGGCTTTTTAGCAGCTGCTCTCTTAATCCGATGAACTTGCCTGGCAGAAACCTTCCTCATTCTGCCTTTATCAGCACGAACACGTCTGTGCTCTGAATCAGCCACAAATCTCTTCACAGTACAATGATCACGCTTAAGTTTCCGTGAAATATCTAATGTTTTCATCCCTTGTCCAAGGCATTGCACTATTTGGTGCTTTTCGGCAGCAGAGAGATCCTTTTTCCTTCCCATTTTACTTGAAAACAGTGGCCTGCTTAATATTGTGGAACATCCAGTTTTCCTTTAAAGGGGTATTCTCATCTTAGACAATGGGGGCATATCGCTAGGATATGCCCCCATTGTCTTATAGGTGCGGGTCCCACCGCTGGGACCCGCACCTATATCCAGAACGGAGCGGGGAGCGCTGCGCCTGGAGGACCCCAGGTTTCCAGGGGTCCGGCCACCCCAGGCGCAGCTCCCCGCGCCGCTCATAGAAATGAATGGGAGCCGGGCCGTGCATGCGCGGTACGCTCCCATTCATTTCTATGGAGCCGACGGAAGTAGCCGAGCCAGCGCTCGGCTATTTTCGGCGGCCCCATAGAAATGAATGGAGGGCGGCTGCGCATGCGCAGTGCGCCCTCATTCACTTCGGGGGCTCCGTTCTGGGAATAGGTGCGGGTCCCAGCGGTGGGACCCGCACCTATAAGACAATGGGGGCATATCCTAGCGATATGCCCCCATTGTCTAAAATGAGAATAACCCTTTAATTGGGCTCACCGGGCAAACTAATTATTACAGGTATCTGAGATTGATTTCAGTGATCCAAAGAGCCCTGAGACACAATACCATCAATGAATTTCATTGAAAAACAAAAAATGTAATCTTTATGACACTTAAATCCAATTTTCATAATAATTTGGAACATGGTGTAATACTGTACGCAGCGCTCGCTCCCTACTGTATTCAAACCAAGTATTATGCGAATCGACTTCGGATGTTTCATCCGAAGTTGATTTGCTCATCCCTACTGGCCATACACTTTAGATACATGTTGGCCAAACTGCTCCTGGTATTGTAACCTGCTACCTGGCAACATTTTTTCCCTTGGTGTTTTTATCTGTCCTATACTTGGGTGCGTTAGGAATCTTAACGTACTAAAGCTGACCATACACTTAAGGCCAAAAGCTATCACTTTCACCTCCCCTCTCTATACACATGCAAGTTTGGCTGAGTGTGCATGTGTCCTGATCGGGGAGCTTATCTCTGCTAAAAACAAAAGAATCGGCCATGTTGAAAGCTAACAAAGGAATCCAACTTTTCCTCTACATCTGTCATTGTGGGAAAGTTTCCCCCTCCTTCCACAAAAAAAGCACCTTAATTTAATGTCAAGTGCCATTGAAATCGGTGGATTCAGCCATGTATTATCTAATATCTATGGCAGGCTTTTAAAGTACAGTGTGCATCTTTCATTGTTAAGGTTGTGAACTTATATCCTTCTCCAGGGAGGTGGGTCTTCAGATCATTTCAGGTCCAAAGCCAAGCTCCTGTCTCCACCACCTCCTGCTGTCTTTGCAGGACTGAAAGTTCATCTCTTCTGCCCAATTATTGGTCTCAGTGGTGATGTATCGGTAACCACATGTGACCGCTAAACCTCATTGGTCATGTGTCATTCCAGAACCGGTTACGGCTGTGGACATCGATTGACCAGCAGCAGTGATGGTCGGTGTTTTTTTTTTTTTTTTTCTCTGACAGCCTCATTAAAGAAAGTCATGTCAAAATTAAGAAAGCAGATGTGAGTGGCTACAAAGAACGTCAACATCTCTGCAGCAGCCAGCATGGCCTTGCTGATTTCAATGCTTAATTTTCTATACTGTGGCAATGCTGATGAACTGAAGATTCCCCTACCAGAACTTGGACACCCTGTGGACAGCTTATCATCCGGGGATCCTCTTAAGAAAAGCAAAGATTCTCCAAAGCAGACAACTCCTTTAACTAGGGGGTGCACTCTTGGGATCAATTTTATAACTTTTTGATTGCATAAGCAATTTCAGACAAAGTAGTAAAGCAATAGCAAGTACAAACACCGTAACTACACAATGTTCCAAAGTTAGATGTTAGTTAGGCCACATGGGTAATTTTGCTTTTATCTTTTTAATTCTTTTTTTTTTTTTTTCGCTGTGAGCTATTGAAATACATGTTTTTGTGAGTGCAATTTAATTAAAAAGAGCTGCAGAAGCCAACGACCAAATAAGATTTCACATTACCTTTTGATACTTTTAGAAAAAGTCCATGAGAATCAAGACATTTGGCTTTTTTTTGGCTTTTTTTTTTTCTGTGGCACGCATACTCATGTAAGGCCAATCTTATCAAAAGAATAAAGAAGCAATTCTGTTGTATTAAAGAAGAGGAGCACTGGAGTGGAAAGATCAAGGTGGTGGGAAAACCACAGGTATCTTGGTGGGACAGAACGCCTTCACTAAACCAGCGGCTCAGTATGCACCTGGAGAAATGTGTTAAGACAATATGGGGAGGGAAACTCGTTTGGTTTTAGTCTACTAACTGCAGACTGGATCAAGTAAGAGAGGGGGGTCCAGGGGTGAAGGGCCAGTGGGGTAGAGTTATTAATCCCTACCGCAGGCCTACTGGGAGGTCAGATTTGCCAGAGTGGCAGGGATTAGAAATGGTTTCCTCCCCTCTCTCTTCACTATTGACTTACCTTGATGCTAATTTAGACCCGTGGCAACAATCAAAGAGTGTTATTGCATACCTTCCAGAGAGGAGAATAACCCTGCTCGTCTCTTCATTGTTTACATTTTTTAAGCATCTTAAGAAGCAAATTGCTCACCAGAATGATTTGTGAGAGGCTGGTATGTTACTCACTACAGTAATTGGCTTTGGTAGTTATTAATGGATTAGGTGGAAGAAAAAGAAAATAATGTATTACTTTGTAGTTGCATGCTTCATTGACAAAATACTTTTCTCACATTTTTGAAAGCCACTTGCTACTGAAGGAACACTTTTTGGAGTGAGAATAAACATATCGGTGTAGGATTTTTTCCAATGCTTCTAATGTACACAGTGGAGTCACATTATTACGACCACTTTCTACTTTCAATGTTGGCGACGAAAGTCATGTGTGGTGAGCTGGCTTGGTGGGTATATATAGTGTGTGTTAGGCTGTCTGCACACATATCCATTGTTGCTGTCATGGGTAAAAGGGGTGATTTATCAGAGTTCCCAAAAGGGATGATTATTGGCTTTTGGGCCAAGGGTGGCAGTATTTCAGAAACTGTGCAGTCCGTGAACCGTTCTTGTGCTGCTGTGGTGAAAGTGTATCGTAAGTGGACAAACTGCTCCATTGCAGATAAGTGACATGGAAACTGCTGAGCACCACATGCGATTGATGTGAAAGATGAACGTCGGCTTCAAAGGTGCACAAGGTGGACCAACAGGCTACAATGGAGAAGCTCACATCCAAAATGAACAGGTGGCTACCAGACTTGAGTCCTAAAACAGTTCAGCTAACCCTACTGTGTATGGGGCTCCAAAGCAGACGGATGGTCAATGCACCTCTTCTAATAAAGTTGCATTGGCAGAAAAGGCTTCAATTTTCGCAGCAGTATTGGAATTGGACCTCTGCTGATTAGCAAAGGGTTGTCTTCTCCGACCAGTCAGGTTTTTGCTTCATCGAACAGATGGACATTGGCGTGTCAGGCGAGAAACATCATAGGACAAAGAGCCTTGCTGGAAGAACACAAGCTATTGGCGGCAGCGCTTTGGTCTGGGGAATGTTTTTCGTGTCATTCTGCAGGCCCACTCATCCATGTAGAAGGCACTCTCAACCGACTTGGGTGTGAATCCATTCTTGCAGATCACGTACACCCATACATGCTGATTGTCTTCCATGGGGCAGATGGGATCTTCCAGCAAGACAATGCAACATGGCACAGTGCTAAAAGTGTCTGACATTAGTTGTAAGGGCATGACTAAGAATTCTAAGTACCACCCTGGCCCCCTAATTCCCCAGACTTCAACCTAAATTAGCATCTGTGGGACCACCTGGATCATCTTGTTCACTCTATGGATCCTCCCCCACGTACCCTCCAGCAGCTGTGGGATGCACTGCAGTCAGCATGGCTCCAGATACCTAGGACAACCTACCAGGACCTTACTGAGTCACTCCCAGTCCATCTAGCTGCTGTCAGTGCTGCACACGGAGGTGACTCTGTATATTAGTTGGTGGTCATAATAATGTGACTCGACCATGCATTATAGCTTTATGTTGTACATTTTTTACAATCTTATTTTTTGATAGTGGTAGACCTTTTGACACAATATAGATCTTTGTGGATGAATAATTTTAAATAATTATTATATTTTTCATTTGTAGTAAGGCTACAGGGAGCAAGCGATTGAAAGCCCAGATTAGATGACCAAATATTTATCAGAAATTGACTTAAAAAATCATAAGTGGGAAAAGAAAATTGACAGCCACAGAAATACAGTTATTTGCTTTTCGTAGAGTAACCTGCAGAGCAATAGTCAACCTAATGGGCTAAAAAAAGATTTGGCTTGGAGCTAAACCTTCTGGTTTTATCGGTTCTCCTTGGAATTCCAAGGTCCCTGCTCCGGACTATTTTTGCGAAGAGAATAAAAATCTGAAGAGTAGTTCAATAGACAGTAGCATAGTTATAAGTAGCCAAATCAAGGCAGGCACAAAATTTGCAACACTGGTAAATCCGGCATGGGTCAGGACAGACAACAATAAGTCAGAAATCAGGCCAAGTCAGAGGCCAGGTGACTGGTATCCCATTATACTACATTTATAAAACAATCAGAACTATTCTATTTGTCGTACACTCTTTATTTTAATAAAATTAAATTGCCTTATGGTATGGAAGTTAGAATACTGTCCAAAGTTATGTTTCACTTACTTACAGAGGTACTGGCCTTCTTCCGTTCAAAAGGGACAGCAGGAAATACTAACTTACTTATTGCCTGTTACTTTTGAAGGATCTTTCTGAAAAGTCATAAGCAATTGTCATTGAATTGACAAGTTTTCCCAATGTCAAAGTGACAAACTGATGAAAAGCAAATTTAATAGTGACAACCATTATGGCTGCACTGCCTGCTATCAGTTTTGTAAAAATGCCCACTGGCTACCATAGCTATTTAAAGGGGTTCTCCCGGAATGATTTAAAATGGCTGCTAGCATCCTGCCCTAGAATGTGAACAGGACTGGTTGCCACCACTTGCAGAGCTGCTTAGGTGGGTGAGGGTGTGGGGACTCACTACACACTGCACTCTGGCACTTGCATATACTCCATATTGGTGAGTGTTCCTGTCAGACTGCTCAGCTGATTACATATCGTAAACTGGATCCATCATTACCATCTATTATAGAGCAGTGTAGTGAGGCCTCAGACCCTAACCCCTTAGGCAGCTCTGCAAGTGGTGGCAGCTCTGCAAGTGGTGGCAACTCGTCCTGCTCACGTTCTAGGACAAGCTGTTGGCGGCCATTTTAAATAATTTCCAAATAACTCCTTTAAATAGCTATGACAGCCAGTGAATGTAGATAAGACAGCACTCCTAGAATATTGCCATGCAATGAAGCCATTCAGCAGCGGTGCCAGCAGCGTTGGGCCCAGCCCTTCATGCCCCCAGGTAGCAAGTGTAGAAAGGATACTGCAGCACTCCAGTGTCTTCAGAAGCAATCCAAAGGTTTATTCAGCACACAGATACAGCGACGTTTCGACCATACATGGTCTTTATCAACTTGATAAAGACCATGTATGGTCGAAACGTCGCTGTATCTGTGTGCTAAATAAACCTTTGGATTGCTTCTGAAGACACTGGAGTGCTGCAGTATCCTTTCTACACTTATGACAGCCAGTGGGCATTATTACAAAACTGATAGTAGGAAGTGCAGAGGTATTGTTTGTCACCATTAAAGGGGTTCTCCAGGAATTAAGAAAATGAAAATACTTAAATATTGCTTTATTATAAATATATTCCTAAATACCTTTCATTATTTATAATGGCTCATTTTGTCTGGGGAGCAATCATTAGGAGAAACAAAATGGCCGCTGCCCTATTAGTACACACAAAACCTGTCCTAATCACACAGGAGGACAAGTTACTTTGAGGTAAAGAGCTGCCTCATCCTCCTCTCTGCTCTGCTTGTCAGGGACTATGATCTTGAATACAGATGATAAGATCTTCAGCTGAATCTCTGGGGAATTTAGCTCATGAAGAGACATGAAGTACAGAGAGGACGGAGAGGACAGACTGTGGTAATGGAGACTGCATACAAGTGCTGCTGTTCATTAGCCACATCTCACCTTCCTCTCCGTACTTCTCCTCATCTTCTCCATTCCTACAGAGATTCATCTGTATTCAGGATCATAATCCCTGACAAGCAGAGCAAAGAGGAGGATGAGGCAGCTCTTTACCTCAGTGTTGTGAAGTAACTTGTCCTCCTGTGTGATTAGGACAGGTTCTGTGTGTACTAATAGGACGGCGGCCATTTTTTTTCTCCTAATGATTGCTCCCCAGACAAAATGAGCCATTATAACTAATGAAAGGTATTTGAGAATATATTTATAATAAAGTAATATTTAAGGATTTTAATTTTTTTAATTCCTGGAGAACCCCTTTAACTAACCTTAACTTCGAGGGAGCGGTACAGGATAGTAAAATTATGTTAATTTCTGTTTTGGAACAGTGCTACACCTTTCTTTGGATTCCCCATGTCTCCATTGAGGTCAATAGGCCTGAGCTACAAGATCACACATAGTAGACAGGTGGAGTGATGTTTTCTGAGAAAAGCAGCCATGATTTTTTTGAGATTGTACAGTCCCTTTAACATCTGTAATCCTCATTAAAATCTAATATCCAACAGCAATAGCACACGCTATACAGTATATGGATACCAGCTAACTATTGTAGGACGTAAAATTTAATAAATAAGAAAAAACTTTAAAATTAGTAAAAAAAAACTGTCCAGGTAACTTGTTCCTAATCTCCGATCTTTTCAAAATTCTGCCTGTACTTCACTTTTTTTTTAATAAAAACAAGTCCAGTTTCAGCGTCCAGAGATCTGGCAGCATTGTCATGTATTCCCATTTACAATCTATGATAATATTCTAAGTGGGGCAGAAGTTTAAATCCATAGCAAACTCCGTCACTAAGTTTTTGTTAATTAAACCTCCACCCATCCCGTTGACTTGAATGGTAGAGAACATGACTGCAGAGATAGCTGCAAGCCGTACTTTGCTTGCAGTTCACGGAACATTTCCACCATGTGGTTCACAAAGCAGCCGTTCTTGGAACTGCTTATGGGAACTGAGGAACGAGAAGAATATACTTCTCTGTCTGTGTGCACTGTCCCAGTCTTCCCTGCTTCACTTGGGGTCACTTCGGTCCTGATGTCACATGACGTTAGTGAGCAGTATTATAAGATCACTGTTGTGGAGAATCCATAGGGAACCTGTCACCATGAAGGTAATTTGCAGGCAGCATGTTATAGAGCAGGAGGAGCTGAGCAGATTGAGTAGAAGTTGAGTGGAACGGATTGTAAGCATATTTGTGATGGGCACCATTCTTATCTTACTAGGTATAAGGAAGAGGGATGTAAGATGAATAACAGATTTGATATATCTAGTCAATCACTGTGTGCTCTGTGTAGGACCGGTGACCCATCCCCCATGTTCCCTGCCCCTGGTAACTGTTCTCCCCTCCCTGTGTCTTTACAGCTCCTTCGTTACTGGGACAGCCTGCTGCCACCATACATCACCGCTCAGGATTTGGGACCTTCAAAGGTAATATCTATGTGTAATATCAGATGTCTGTTCTCTGCCAACACTCAGAGTATAAATGATCTTGCGGGACCTTTTTTCTTGATGTGCTGTGAAAATTTACAATAGATGTCTGGTGACTGTAAAACTGCTATAGCAATCTGGAATATGAGCAGATGAATCTTCTATTCTGGCACCTGATCACGTTATAACGTAATCCAGCCACAATATGGAGGAATCGGAGTATATTTGGCAGATATACTATAGAAGTGAAACTATACCAATACACCACATGTATGGATTCTAACTACCAAGCACAGCACTGTACATTGTATAGCGGCTGTGCATGGTATCGCGCTCAACACCATTGAAGTGAATGGGGCTGAGCGTGATACCAAGTGCACAATGTACGGCGCCGTGCTTGGTAAGCTGTGGAAAGGCCGCGGCGCTCACAGGAGTGCTGGTGCCTTCTCAAACAGCTAATGGACGGGGGTCCCCGGTGACGGACCCCCACTGATCAGATACTGATGACCTATCCTGAGGAAATCTTGGAAAACCCCTTTAAAACCACTTAAAAATTCAGCTATGACTATACTGAACCCGGTATCTTTTCTGCACAAAGTCATGCAGATGTCCAGAAAGCTAAAGGCCCTTTACACGGGCTGGGAATCTGCCAGATAATTGCTAACTAACGTTCATAGGAATGCTCATTAGTGATTATCTGGCAGTGTAAAGGTGCCGCTGATTAACCAATGAACGAGGGAAATGCTAACTGGATTGTTTGTGAAGACGCCTAAATCGTTGTCTGCCGGCAGCAGATCGTGCTGTGTAAACAGCATCTGCTGCCGGCAGACGACGAGTCTGTATTGGGACCAGCGATGGCATTAGCTATCACTCCTCCCCATACATGTAAATGCAGTGGTCTCCTCCACTGACCAACAGGTGCTTGCCTGGAAGGAACGCTCCATTCCTGACAATTGCCTGCAAAATTGGCCAGTGTAAGGGGGCCTTAAGACCTATAGTGCTATCTGAGGACCCTGAGAGCTGCTTTACTCATCCCATTGCCTGCAGATCTGCCCTGAAGAAAACAGAGTGGTCACCAGTGACTTCCATGTAAGGGCTAAACATGGTGGTCCTCGGAGGTGAAGAAATTCCTTTTTGGCTTTTTAACTGTAGTGTCACGGTTTTGACATACAAAGACAAAAATGTCTAGACCCACGTGATAGACAAGGAAGGTGGGATAACTATAGTGGTTTCCATTCGCGATAACATGGAGCAGTGGTTTGGGAATGCTTCCGCACTTCCGCCAGCAGTGGTTTGGGAATGCTAAGTGGCCCAGGAAAAAAATGTAGAATTGGCCCAATGTTGTAGACGGAGCCAAACTGGTAGAAGGTGTGGCCAAGCCAAGTGGTCAGGGTCAGAAAACTGTAAGGCATGGGCATAATGCAGGCGGGAGGGGCCAATGAAAACAAGGAGCCTTATCCCTGGGCATGTGGTTTCGTACCTTCTCCTGGATCCTGCCTGCAAATGTCCCCTATATCCCTTTTGAAAGATATTGGTTGCCTTCAAAAGGTAAAAAACCGCACGTTTTTAATGTTATTGTCATTATATATAATGTATATTACAATCATACCTTTTTTTTTTTCTTTGCAATGGTCCAAGCCGTAATGATTAGTGTCATGCCAGATGCTACCCTAGAAAGCATGGCCTCTGAGAGATAGACTGACAACATGTGTCACTGAGCATTGGATAGACAGATAGAGGTTGGTGACACAGGGAAACCTTAGAACACCACTGAAGACGCCGCCTGGATGGTTTATGATTGTATTAATTATCCATCAATGTTTAGAGTGTAGAATAGACCCGTCTATGTTTATCTGTGTATAGGTCAGTGGGGTCCATCAGGATTCATTTCGTTCCCCTAAGAACCGAAGCCATGTCAGTGGAAGTAAGAATATACCAGTAATTTAATAGGAATAGGAATACTGCTTACCTACAAAAATACAAAAAGATTTATATTCACATTAAAAAACGCAAAACCAATTGACTAATACCAGAATTGCTAAGACATTACAGGGAATAATTAAATGGGTTATCCAGGAATTGATAAGGATGACCTATTCTCAGGATAGGTCATCATTATCACTTCGGCGGGGGTTTGGGTCCCCGTACCCCCATAATCAGCCGTTTCAGGGAGCCACCGCCCTCTCCGGGCTTCCAACAGTTTTCCAAGCACAACGCCGTACATTGCATAGTGGTTGTGCTTGGTATTACAGCTCAGCCCCCTTCACTTTAGTGGGGCTGAGCTGCAACAAGGCCATGTGACCAATGTACGGTGACGTCACATGACCTTGAAAGAGGCTGCGGACCCCCCACCCATCTGATATTGACAGCCTCTACTGCCAATTGTTGTCATCAAGGGCAGCCACACATCTACAGTGGCCACTACAGGAGAAATATGGTATTACATCGAGCCTATCCAAATGAACGAGCAACCATTTTTAAAAGGTATTTCCCATAATCAATATTTATCGGCATGATGGGACAGTGTCTTTAAAAGTAGTCAGAGCAGGTAGTATATGTAACCAAGAAGGCCAGGTTGGGCCTGTAACCACTTAAGTGAAATACATTAAAATAAAATATGCAGCCTGGTGTGTGGGCAGCTGTTTCTTCCAGTTAAGATGAATTTTGCCTAAAGTATGTCACATATTAAGATGAATCTGTATTTTCCCCTGACAGACCAAAGCAGGTGGGTTATAGAGGCAATGACCTGGCAAAATCCTCTCATTTGTAGACCCTTGAACGGTACAGTATATTGTTTCTGTATGTATTGGGTAGGAATTCCAGATACATTGTGTTAGAAGCATTTGGCCTTCAGAATAAATCAGTCATTTGATCTTTTCAATACTTCTGATGTAAAAAGCACAACGTGTATTGGCAAATGTGCAATTGTTGGAGTCTGTATAAAACCTCCTAGAAATAGATGGCATTGTGAACCCAGCAATATTGAATGAGGTTCTCAGGGATTTGATATTAATGGTTTATCCTCAAGATCGGTCATCAATATCAGATCAGCAAGGATCTGAATCCTGGCATCCCAGCCAATCAGCTGTTTGAAGAGACCGCTGCACTTCCCGGAGCTCTGGTGAGCGTTGCGCCCTCCTCGCAGCTTAGCAAGTACAGCGCCGTACATTGTATAATGGCCGTGTTTGGTATTGCATCTTGGGCACTTTCACTTACATGGGACTGAGGCCGTGTGACCATTGTACAGTCCCTGTACTGGCCTAGGAAGAGGACTAAGCAGTCACAGAGTGCTGAGGTCTCTTCTTACAGCTGATCAGCTGGGGTGCTGGGATCGGACCCGCAAAGATCTCATATTGATGACCTTGAGGATAAGCCATCAATATTAAATTGCCAAATAACCCCTTTAATTATAAAAAAAATAACATATCTGTGGTTTTACATTATTATTTTGTACCTGAATACCCTTGTTTTTCTGGGAGTCGAACATTGATGGCCTGTCCTTAGAATAGGTCATCAGTATTAAATTGTGGAAGCCTGATCCTCAGGCCCACCACTGATCATTCAATTGAATGAAACAAGCTGCTGTGCCTATGGAAAAAATAAAGTGGCCATTGTGCTTCATGTGATCAGCGGGTATACCATCATTAAATGGCTTCCTGAAAAGCCAATGTTAAAGGGAGTTTTTCAGCAGTTTAGACCATACAAAACTGCTGAAGATAGGGGCTGTGGAGAGCAGTACAAACACACCTTTTGTGGAGCTTTTATTATCAGGAGTAGTGTGACTATGATCTTTTATTCTGCCAGATTGTGCTCCTGTGAGTGCACTGAAGTGGAGTTTCACTGTGACGTGCCCCTCCTCTCTGCTGAGTGACAGCTGCAGCATCCAACCAGAAAACCACTACGGCTGTCACTCAGAGCAGAGGGGGAGGAGCTAAATGCAGAGAGCACTTCACAGTGAAACTCCGCTTCAGTTCACTCACAGGAGCAGAATACGCCAGATACGCCACATTGTTTGTGTGAAAAAGTCACAAACTGCATGTGAAAAAGGAGCAAAATAATTTCTACCCGCCTCGCCACTTTTCAGAAAATGGGGTTTGGGAAAGGAGGGGCTGAGTCCAAAGGCCCTGCAGCAATCTTGTACGCCAGTCAGGTGGTGGCGTAGGTTTCAGTTAAAGTGCATGAACTTAAAGGGGTTCTCCCATCTTGGACACTGGGGGCATATCGCTAGGATATGCCCCCCATTGTCTTATAGGTGCCATTCCCACCGCTGGAACCTGCACCTATATCGAGAATCGGGCCCCAAAAAAGGAGGAGGGCGCACTGCGGATGCGCAGCCGCCCTCCATTCATTTCTATGGGGACGCCGAAAATAGCCGAGCAGTAGCTCGGCTATTTCCGTCGGTTCCATAGAAATGAATGAGAGCCGGGCCGCGCTTGCGCGGTGCACTCCCATTCATTTCTATGAACGCCGCAGAAAGCTGCGCCTGGTGGTGGTCGGACTCCCCTGAGCTCCCCCGCTTTGTTCTCGATATACCGCACCTATAAGACAATGGGGGCATATCCTAGAGATAAGCCCCATTGTCCAAGATGGGATAACCCTTTAACTCAAACCATAAATTCGGAGCTATGATAAATCTTCCCCTATATGTCCACTCTTGTACACACTGCAGCTGCTGGAGAACCTCTTTTGAAATAGGAAGCACATCACACAGCGCCTCTGTAGCACATCTCACCTCAACATAATTTACAGTCATTCAAAGGTACAAATGTCTACTTACCTTATGCATCGACATAGGAGAACTAGGAATAAGCATAGTTTCTAGAATCATAAAAACAGCGACATTTCGATTAAATTGAACACCGCGCTCTATCAGTCATAACCATTTTTTAGTTCAGCAATATATCTAAATTGCAGTATATTTCAGTACAGTATTTTTCCCTGACACGCCATATGGTAATGCTATTCAGTGCAACATAATCTACAACGTATGCCAGTAGTTGCTTCCCTAGGTAATCCTAGCCTCTGACCTATGACTAACTGCATTTCAATGCAGCATAATATGTATGTGAATATACAGTATGTGTGTAGGTGAGTGGGTGTTTAGTGCACTGTACAGAGTCTACGTGCCGCCATGTCCACTCCGTATTTATTGCAGGTTGCGTGTAGTTTAAAGTGTAAACAGCTTAGTAAAACAATATATGACTTAATTACATAGCCATATGCGGTCCATTCTATGCACGGTCACAGTTTATTTTTCCCCATTCTGCGGCTGCCTGTTATGTGACATCATTTCTCCCTCAGTATTTTTCTCTGTCCTGTAGAAGGCTTGGTCACGGGATTATTATTCTGAAAATGCTAAAGCCGTCTGTATGCTTTAGATAGTGGACGAACGCTTCTTCGGACAACAGCTGTTCCTCCCGAACCACCCATACAGATGCACATTCGGCTCAGCCGAGTCTGCTTGAGTTCCCAAAAGGGAGATGTGAGTAAGGCCAGTTTCACAATAGCGCTAAAATGATCTGGCAGGTTGTTCCGGCATAAGAACAGCCTGCCGGAGTTTATGTCGTTCAACATAGTTGGAAGAGGCCGCCAGGCCCCATTGACTATAATAGGACCTGGCGGGGATCCGGCCTGTTTCCGACATTAGTGCTAAGATTCGGCCTGCAAAATGCTGCTGCAAACAGCATTTTTTGTCTGGCTGAATCCCGGCACTAATGCCGAAAACTGACCGGATAACTGTTCGGTCCTATTATAGTCCATGGGCTCTGGCAGGATGGCCCACAAAAAAGTAGCCCACCTCCAGCGATATTGTGACAACGAGCAAGTGGATTGTTTTTTTTTTTAATTACCCACCAGTCACAAAAGATGCTGATAGTGGTCCTTGTTCACATCTCTGCATCTTTGGGCAGGTCGGATTATGTTGGCTGATACTACTTGTGATGCTGCGGACGGTTCTTCTGGAGCTCATCCAGGTGATGTGGATTGTTAGTGGACACTTTCTGGTTTATATTTCCCCACAGATAAAAATCACATGTGGACAAGTCTGGGGAACGTGGCAGCCATAAGCCTCACAGTTCGCTCCTCCGTAAACACTGCATGAACCGGAGCCAGTGAGTTCCGTGAGGTGTGGCACGTTGAAGAGCTGCGATCAGTATCAACCAACATAAACCAACCTGCCGAAAGATGCAGAGATGTGAATGGGGACCACTTTCAGCATCTTTTGGATGTGGATAATTAAAAAAAAATTAAAAAAAAACAATCTACTTGCTTGTTTATATTGTCATACTATCACTGGAGGCAGGCGACTTTTTCATGGGCCACCCTGTACTATCTGACAATGCCGGATAGGATGGACTCCGTCAAGATGTTCTAGTAAAGCTAGTGTGAAAGTAGCCTATGCCGCTGCCAGATCTTCTTTGAAAACAAGGGATCAGTGGTGTTGAAATCTAACATGCCTTTTTATTCTTCTTATTTCCCCTGACATTCTAACGTGACCACTGCAGCCAATCACTGACCTCAGCGGTCTTGTGTCATATACCTCATCACATTTGACAACCCTTTTAATCGTCCGCTATTAGAAAGCTCTGTATTCATAAACATTTAAATGGGATGTTCCCTCAAAACAAAGCCTGCCTATATTCCCTAATATGGCATATGGACGTCATAGATGGGGACTCCTTTAAAGACAAGGCCAGCAGACCAAACCTGTTAATATGTTACGTGATTGGGCATTGATTTGAATGGGTGTCATGTAATACTACAATTGCCCTGTAGGGAAACTGGCCAGGTACGGCTTCCACCAGCAATCACCAGGTTGGGTACATAAAATAAAATAGGCAAGTAACCTGGACAATAGGGCTAAGTTCTTCCCAGTGTAAATTTGTCATTAACTGGGTATCATAGGGCACTATGAATGTGGATAACCCTTCTCATTAGTAGGTGTGATATTGATGCCATACCCTACCAGATACTGTAGATGAAATCGAGCATCATGCAGCCTCCATAGACAAGCAATGGCTGTACATTGGGTCATAGGATGCTACATTTTTTAGTTAGGCTAGGTTCACATTACATTTGTGATGTATGTTTAGGGTGTTCCTCAGAATACTGCACCTCCGCTGAGCAGCCACGGCCCTGGATAACTATATACTGTATGGGTGAAAGCAGAAGGCTTGGTGCAGCTTCCAGTGCAGTTGGGAGCTGCAGTACCCCGACACGGCCACTATGCAGTGTATTGAGCTGTCTGCTTTCAGCTCCATGCATTGTATAATTTCCGGTGCTGTACCTACCTGAAACGGCTGATCTGTGGGGGTGCCAGTTGTCGGACCCCACACCCTGATCTGATATTGATGACCTATACTGAGGTGAGCTCATCAAAGTCTGTAGCCCCTTTAATTTCCCCTCTGATGGAACTGTAATTTAACATGTTCTCTAGGTTTCCCTTACACTACAGCTGATTGTTGGTGGTCCTACCAGCGGGAGATTCCTGTGATTAGCTACTTATTGGTGGACCCTGCTTATAAAGAGATCGTAGAGTAAGAGTAAAACTATATTATGAAACTTCTATGAACTTTTTCGTCTGTCATGTGCAGTGTAACTTTACTTTTTCTTTACGACAGCAAAACAAAGAGCGTAACAGGTGTGTTACAACATTTCTGAAGAAATAAGTCAGGCTCTGTCTTAAGGAGAGCAGACAAGCACAATTAATAAATTGTAGTGTCAGATTCCCCATTTTGCATATTTTAGCTTCCAGTTTGGTTTCAGTTTTTCTTACTCTGCGGTTTGGAATTCTTGGACGGGAGAAACAATGCAGCAAGCAAACCAAAAGAATGCAAGCAAGCTTCAGTGTCTGCGC
This sequence comes from Rhinella marina, assembly GCA_900303285.1. Taxonomy (NCBI): domain Eukaryota; kingdom Metazoa; phylum Chordata; class Amphibia; order Anura; family Bufonidae; genus Rhinella; species Rhinella marina. The sequence continues at coordinate 153,249 of ONZH01012464.1, read as the reverse complement.
ACAGCCGTCGCTAGGAAAGAGCCAGACCCCCCCCCAAAAAAATGAATTATTTCATCACATGAGGAGAAAGTAACTTTTTTTTTTTTTTTTTTGCTTTTTAAAGCCATCATTTTTTCACTAAAAGTCTTGATCGTAGTTTAAGAAACTGGAAGGAGGGAGAAAACCATGAAGCCACGCGGGTTGTTTATTTAGCAAATTTGTTAACCGTTCCTTTGGTAATGAATGAATGCTCTTTACCTGGAAAAAAAAACACTGGGAGAACGTGCCATCCTTAACTGCTTTTCCCAGAGAAGCCGAAACAGATAATAAAGCTGTAGAAAATAGGATTAAGGTATTGAACTGGCAGGATTTAGTCGGATCTTTCAATAATACCAAAGCCTGATTGAAGAGCAAATCAAGAGCCAGAAAGCACGCAGCCAACACAAGACTTGACTATGTCGGCTAAACGTCCGACCTGTCACAGCTGAGAAGTGCTGTTCTATTTTTCTTTTATGTTTTTCTTTCTAATGTAGAAGTCTATGTGTGAAGTTTATCCCTTCTTCATGCCCTTTTTAAACCAAGAAACAATAAAGGCGGGTGGTTCTTGAGTGAAAGGTATGAATATACTTGTGTTCTTTTATTAGCACATGAGAGGGTTTTTTTTTCTTTTATACTTGCTGTCTAGTCTTAAAAAGTGTCAAGAAATTAAAATTGTTTTCTTGCTCTGAATTAAGAGGACAGGATCGGGTAGCTGTAATTAACGGGCACTGGCAATGATTTATACAGAGGTGGCAGTAGTTATGAAACTGTTATAATTTTATATCATTTTTGAGTCTTTTTATTTAATATAAAAAATATATATATATATATATATATATATATATATATATATATATATATATATATATATATATATGAAAAGAAAAAATAGGCAGCACACTCACTTCAAAAATAAAGTAAAAAATCCTTTTATTTACCCATAGTGTGGGACCGCAACGTTTCGCCTCTAAACTGGAGCCTTTCTCAAAAAGGTATTTTTTACTTTATTTTTGAAGTGAGTGTGCTGCCTATTTTTTCTTTTTATTAACTGGTCATTGTCAGACCCAGGGCTTGCACCTCTTTGGTAATAATTTTCTTGTGCTGCCATTTTTTCTATTACACTATATATATATATATAATTTATGTACTGGAAAAGTTCACTTTTAACCATCATAGACATGTCAGAAGCAGTCTTCAGTGAGGGTCTGAGTGCTGTTTTATACTCACAGTGGGTACTACAGTCCTTCTGCAGCGTTTGGCTGAACGCTCATTTATCCAGCAGCTGTCTTTCCTGACTTCCCTACATTGGCCACATTGCATGCGTTTGCTATGGGGAGATAGGAGAAGGCTACTTCCAGACACAACTGGCGGCAACTTATATCCCAAGAAAACAAAAGAGAGAATAGCAGGTTCGACCGACAATTGTTTAATGTGTATGGGGGCCTCTATAGATCTCTATTGTAATTCTTTATTAAAGGGGTAGTGAACAATCCCGGTTTGTTAATAGGGTCCTTTCATAATAAGATGATTACAGTGTTCCCTACCGGGACCCACAGGAGTCAGCTGTTATCTATGGGAAAACTTTTCAATAAGTGTTCAATTTACTGTAGCGCCACCACAGGGAAAATTAGAAGGGTTGTCCAAGTGTTTAATACTGATGATCTGTCCTCAGGATAGGTCATCAGTATGTGATCGGTGGGGGTCCCACACCTGATTCCCCGCAAATCAGCTGTTTGAAGAGGCTGTGGCACTTTGGTGAGCGCCACAGTTTCTTCGCAGCTTACCAAGCACAGCACCGTCCATTGGAAAGCGGCTGTGCTTGGTATTGTAGCTCAACCCCATTCACTTGAAAGGAACTGAGCTGCGCCTATGCCATGTGACCAATGAATGTGACGTCACTGGCTTAGGAAAAAGTCACAGCCCTCAAGGGAGCGTTGCAGTCTCTTAAAAAAAGCTGATCAGCGGGGATGTTGGGTGTCAGACCCCCACTGATCAGATACTAATGACCTATCCTGAGGATAGGCCATCAGTATTAAACACTTATAAAAACACTTACACAAAACTTTTGTGTTTTTTTTTATTAGATTGCGCGTCCTGATATTAGCTGCAGTCCCTTTGTAGAAGTAGGTCCCCACTTCTTTCAGTCCAAAACGTATAAAAAGGGGTTAGGATCCGCGCTGGAATAAAGGAAAGCTTAGGGGTAACACAAAAAAATCACTGGTGAACCAACGATTGATGATGTATTGACTTTTGGAAAGACTATAAAGTAACATAGAATGTACATGTTCATACTTTTTGTGCTGTAGTTATTTTCAGTTTCCATTATTGCTCCCTAAGATATAGGATTCTTCAAAAAGTCTGCACAAAAAGGAAAAGTGGACCCTGACGATTGGTTTAATCAAAGGCAGATTAAGAAAATTAGGATTTGGCAGACTCCTGACTCGTTTAACAGTAACGTAATTCCTCTGTTTAAGCAGAATACGTCAAACGTTTGCATTTGATAAGCCGAGTTTATCCTGTAGGCTGTTGCATTATTACTAGTTGTATTATTTCACCTGAGGTTCACATTATACATTTCGCCATACAACTAGTCACAAGCAGATGTCGCCATTAGTGCTCAAATGTACAAAATAGCTTATATAGTAAAATCAGAATCTGCACCAGAAGACTGAGAATGTGTTTCTTTGTGGTCGTTGGACCTGGTCGGTTTTTGGACCCAAGGTTAGACTGGCCCATCAGAATACCAGAGGATCCTTCGGTGGGCTCAGTCTCTGAAGCCATAGTTGTCCCCAAAGGTCCAGGAGAAAAAATTCCATTTGGATCTGCCTTTGGAGCTGATCTTTAGGGTCTATGTCTTTGATTCAAAGCCTGTTAGACTTCATTGATGATAAAGGGTAGAGCCCCAAGAATAATTTCCTCTGGTGGGCCCAAGTAAACCAAGTCACACACCATTTAGACCCACACAAACACAGGGAGACTGTACAAACTCAGTCTTTGGATTCAGACCCAGCATCCTAGTTCTGCAGGCACATTCAAAATCACGTTGGTGGACCTCAATGCCAGGAGGGCTTTTTACTCTAGTACACAACATTCACTGCTAGGGGCTGCTTTGTGGGCATTATTAATTCAGTAATAATACAACTAATCAAATGGAACTTGTACTGATAACTAGTCCTCTTTAGGTAAGTAGGTACTCTACCTGAAGTTCTTCATGAACATGCTCTAATTGACCTCTATAGGTTACATGGAAGCTGGCTCTACACACAGTGGAGAACTGTACAGTTTCTCTGTCTTTAAGCTAAATCGCATGGACGGGGAGGAGTGCTCAAATAAAAAAGTGGCCACAGAGAGGTAGATATCTCACTGGGGGCTGAGGAGACATCTGGTTGGTCTTGAACGTCCTATGTACCACCTCTTGATTTTCTTCTTAATTGTTTTGGTGGCAAATCTATTATCAAAGGACCCTATTAAATCATAGCATTTAAGTACCAAGTTAAGCTACAGTCTTAAGGGGTTAATGTATTTCTCGTTTTCTAACATTTAAGAATAATATTTATGTAGTAAATTCAGCCCAGTGCTTGACTACTCAGTTTAGTATTGCTTCTGCTGGTAGCATTGTAGTAGTCACTGGGTTTCTGAAGATTTTTATTAGTGATGGCAGCGGTTGTGCTATTATTTGATCACCTCACATTTTGTTATGACTGGAGCTCGTAATGTTTGTGGTTACATTACAAGGTCAGGAAATTTCAGGTTCTGCTACGTCTTCAGATTGTGGTTTGTGATACCCACCTATTTAAATTTCTCCGTGAGATTGTGTACACTGGCCAAATGTAGTTGGATAGAGGGGTGTGGAACCTGCTTTAAACGTCAAAAAATACTAAAATGATAGCGACAAGCTATAAACTCCAGGAGCTCATTACAGATAAAACAGACATTTTGTTCCCATATTTCTTGATTTCATAATGCTTTAAATGCTCGTTCAACATAAAATTTACATTCTAAATTGAGAACATTAGTGATTTAAGAAATAGAGATTGTAGGAAGATTAAACTGACACAGGCAACACATTTATAATATATAATAGTATTGATAATAGGTGTGTAAATTATTTTAAAAATGTTGGCAAATGATTTAATGTGCCAGTGGAAAGATGCGATTACTGATGAACAAGGCGATTGGTTGTTGTTGTTCCACAGGGCAGTTATTGGTAGCAAGCATTCCTAGGAACGCTGGTTCCCGATACTTGCCTCAGTTGTAGTATTAATCTGTGTAAAGGGGTCTTCCTCTAATAATTTACTGATTACTCCTAGCCTGAATCACTAATTGAAGATTCATGCTTGCCTGCTCCCCACCGCTCTGGTCCTGAGAGCAGGCTCCCGCTCCGCCATATTCCAGTTCCATATTCCCGCAAAGCCTGTCATTGGCTAAAACAGCACAGGTGTCCATGTCTATATCCCAATGGGAAGAAAACAAGCTGGGGAACGGAAGATGGATGAACAGGAGCCAATGAGCAGGACAGGAGAAGTGGGGAGCAATAAGTATGAATGTTTCAGTAGGTGACACAGGCTAGGGGCCGTCAGATATTTAATTATTCCCAGGAAAACCCTTTTAGGTCTGTGTATAAATAATTTGGGCTTTCGGGGACTTGGGTCACAAGTTCAGGGCCAGGACCTCAAAGGTAATAATTTCTGAAATACTACCAGTACCACAAGCCACACCAAAAAGGCAGCAGGAGATTAGGGAGGTAAACAAGTGGCTCAAGAACTGATGTAGGGTTCCTGGAGAACTGGGATGACTTTTCTATCTGCTACAGGCTTTGTCGTAGGGATGGACTGCAACTCTATGAGGAAAGTGCAGCTTTTTTGGGGAAGAAGATGGCTAGAAGGTTGGAGGAGTGTTTAAACTAGGGACTTGGGGAAGTAATTATAGAAGAGGAATATAGTGCATATAGTGTTCTGGGGCTAAGTAATGGAAATGGAGGTGTAATGAAAGGAGGGACTAGAACAGTTCATAATATAGTAAAGGTGTAGGGTAAACAGTATCCAAAAACCTCTTAATTGTGTGTATGCTAATGACCAATAGAATTGGTGAACTGGTAGTAGTGATGTCTGAGGAGGACTATGACATAGTGGGAATATCCAAGACATGGCTGGATGATGACTGGGCGGTTACCGTACATGGTTACAGTGTAAGGAGGATTGTAAAAAACAGAAAAGAGGAGAGGGTTGTCTTTATGTAAAGTTCAGTGTGAAGTCACTGTGGGTATAAGTAAATGGAGGCAAAAACAATAATAAGATACTGATAAGATACTGATAATAAGATACTGATAAAAATCAGTAAAAATATATGAGACGGCAAATCATAATGAGGTAGACATTATGGGGGACTTCAGCTACCCAGATATAGACTGGGAAACTGAAACCTATGGATCTCATAAAGCAAACAGTTTTTTGTGAATAACTATATATAAATAACAAGTAGTGCAGCCGATCCCCTGAAACGCTTGTTCATCTGGGGAAACTGTTGTTAGTGGAGGCAAGTAAATTATTGTTTCTGAGCAGCAGATCATGCTATCTAAACAGCACACTGCTGCCCAGAAACCATGCAGCTGTATGAGGACGAGCAATTATAATAGCGATCGCTCATTCACATACTGTGTAGGGTATTACCCCCACTGAACAAACAGCCAGTTGTCAGGAGGGAACGATTCCTTCCTGATAATCAGCTGCACCTCGACACATGTAAATCCAGCATTAGTATTAACCAATAGTCCTGACAGAAGAACAGATGTGCAGGTTGGAGAAAACTCCTGAGAAATAGTGACCATATTATGATAAACTTCTAGTTGTTGTTCAAAAGGGTGTTCTTTTAGGTACAATAACGCTGAACTTCCAAAAAGCAAATTTGGCTAGCTTGCAGGGGACATTAGCCTCACTAACTGGCACAATGTCCTCAAGAATAAAATATACAATAACAAAGTGAGAACAAGAAAAACAATGTGAATAAATGTAAAGGGGGCAATAAATAACAAAAAGAAAGCATTTAGATTAGTAAAACATGAAGGTAGTGAAAAAGCACTAAAAAACTATGAGGAAAAAAATGTAACTTGCAAAGACAAACAGAGGCAGCCAAGCTGGGGACAGAGAGGCTGATTGTCAAAGCGAGTAAAACTAACCCTAAGATGTTCTTCAATCAAATAAATGGTAAGTTTAAACCTGAAAATGTTGGCTCGTTAAAGATTGATAGGGTAGGAGTTGTAGAGGGCGATGAGGAGAAAGCAAGTTTATTAAATCTTTTTTTATCTTCACTGTATTCACTGAGGAAAAGAAAATGTCAGATGATATGCAGAGTGTCAAGGAAAACTCCTCATTAAATGTGGCCTGTCTGACCCAGGACAAACTGCAGGGGCACTTAAAAAAGATTAAAATAGAGAAATCACCGGATCCAGATGGCATACACCTCCATATCCTTAGAGAATTAAAGTAATGTAAGAGACAGACCCTTATTTATAATATTTAAGAATTCTTAAACAGGGTCTGTTCCACAAGATTGGCGCTCAGCAAATGTGGTGCCAATGTTCAAAAAGGGGTCAAAAACAGATCCATGAAAACTATAGGCCAGTAAGTCTAACATCGGTCATGGGTAAACTGTTTGAAGATTTTCTAAGAGAGATTATCCTGGAGTATCTCCATTAAAATAAGTGCACAATGCCGTATCAGATGTATGAGATATCTGTCCTGCCTAACTAATCTAATCAGTTTTTATGGAGAGGTAAGTTCTAGTCTGGACCTCCGTGAGTCAATAGATGTCCTATATCTTGACTTCTCTTCTGCCTGAGGAGGTGGTGATGATGAACTCACTAAAAGATGGGTCTAGATGTATTTCTGAAGTGTAATAATATTACAGGTAATAGTTAATAGAATTATGGAAAGGGTTTGTTGATTCAGGGAGTTATTCTGATTGCCTTATTGGAGGGGGAAGGAATGTTTTCCCCTAAAATCAGGAAAATTGGCTTCTACCACATGAGGGCTTTTGCCTTCCTCTGCTTCCACTTTGCAGGATAACAGGCTGAACTTAGCGGACACATGCCCTTTTTCAGCCTTGCAAACTATGTTACTACAGTATGTTACAATCATAATACAGCTCCACATGGCACTTTGTAGCCAAAAATGTGACTCGATTTTGTCATGGGAGAACATTTTTGGTTCTAAATATAAAGATATTTCACAGAGCCGCATTACAACTGTGTGAGTGCAACTTAATACCCTTGATCTTGGGCACCTTACACAAATGACCGATTAATTAGGCCTCCTTTCACTATGGCTGAGAACCGATACAAAGAATCTAAAAAGTCACAATAAAAATGATGTTGTATAAAATATCACTTCAGTCATACATGCCATGTAAGTACCTTATTGCTTTATATCTTACTATTTTCTTTGTGACGTCAACCCTTTCTATTTCTAGTCATTCTTGGCTAATTGCTAATGGTTTGGGGTCATTTGAAAAGGCAGCTCCTTTCAGTATCCCTATCGCAATCCCACAGCGCCCCTGTTGTAATGGCCACAATGTTATATCCATGCTTATAGAAACTTCTACCTTTGGTGCTGTATTTCCTTGAGCTTAGCTGAGCATTCACTCTAGAATTGCCCTGTTCTCCGAGAATAAGTAGTAGTATTCTGTGTTATATCCGGCTATGCAATATATTTCATATTCTATAGAACGCTGCTTTACTACTCATTCATCTGTTTACATAAGGAGAATAGCAGACGTTGAGTTTGATCTTTGTTAGTTTAGCCAATAAAGCACACATCCGACTTTTCTCACTGCAAGAACCACACAATCCTGCGGTTGGCTTTCTGCAAGAAAGAAGCACAAGTACTTAAGTGCCTCTTCACCAGATTTGAGGATCATGACAGATTTTCTCTCTTCACCCCCTCTAGTATTTACTGAGGGATTTGCCCAGTTAAGTGGAGTGTTCCTAAGGAGACATCACTTTAAAGTTACGCACAGCAATGTAATACAATACTTCAAATTTTACCGTCCATGCAGATCAGAGAAGGGTTCGGAAAGAGCAGATTGGCCTGGCAGGGGTCAGTGGCAAACTCTTGTACACACCATTACGAGAATACTCGGCGGTATCTGTTGCACTTCTTTCCATCTGCAAAGAAAATACAGACAAAAAAAATCCTGCCCTTTAAGAGACTTGTCTGAAATATTGGCCATTTCTATATGTTTTGACAGGTATAACGATAGCCCTGAGCTAAACATAAAGCTTCATTCTAACAAAGGAGGGATAACCGAGCCTTGACTGTACAAAGCCAAGTCGAGCCAAGTTTTTCTTTACACAAAAAAAAAGTACAATTACTAAATGCAACTTGGTCATATGTAAGATTTAGAAACTGGCAGAGCAGTCATACATAATGACTTCATTATTATAACAGGGGTCTAGAATTAAGAAATGTCATTTTCTGAGTCATATTCTACATAAAAGCCTGATAGGGCAATGAAAATGTTTGTAAACCTATAGATACTACTTAGGCCACTTTCACACTAGCGGCAGCCTTCTCCGCAAGCCTGTTTCAGTGGGGGGGAACAGCCTGCCGGATCCGTGCTACCCCTAGTGCACCGTGACACCGGAAGTCCACTGCGGCCCCATTCACTATAATGGGGGCGGGCCAGACGCAGCATGGCAAACAAGCCGGAATAAAACTACGACATGTACAACATATTATTTATTGTTGCTTATATAGCATCAGCATATTTTGCAGTCTTCACATCCGTCCTTGAGCACTTACTTCAGTTCTTGTCCCAATTGGAGCTAATCTAACTTCCCTATTGTAATGCACATTCTCGCCTAACTCAAAAGAAGGCAAATCACCTAACTATATTTTTGGAGTGTCCAACTGTATCCACTAAATTTCCCCCCTGAAGAACAATCATTGTGCCAAATATAGTGAGCTATGTACCCCTTCCTGCTACATCTGGTAAGAATGTATGTGAAAACTAAGCTCTGAACAAACCTTTAGTTTGTCTGAAAAAGACATGCATTTTTGCAGTAGGACTTTATTTTTAAAAAATTTGCACCGTTTTGACTAATGCAGCTTCTTTGTATCACAGTACATAGCAAGCTGCACAATGCCATTCACAGTGAAATCCGCCAGAGAGCTTGTCAGGCAACTCGGACTTTAGCCCCTCTCTCTTCTCCTGAATGATCTTCTAAACCAGTTTATGATCAAACAAAAGTTTAACTTTTTTGTCCAGGTAAGCTTCAAGGAAGTTTCTAGTTTGCATCAACATCCTTTAAAATAATCATTCATGAAGGTCGCTGTAATTTTGTAATGTATTTCTTATACCTTTATTGCTCCAGTCTTCCGTTCTGGGTTCTGGTCACATGACCGTGTCCATGCAGCTCTTTCTTTTTTCCTGTGATGGTATGTCCATGGGCGTGTTGGTAATAGTGGAGTGTTTGTAACTAGCAGGGTGGGAGGAGCTATAAACTAGGTGGACATTAGGGGCGGTGCTGGCGCTGTGGCAGAAAAAGGAGAAGTGCATCATGAGTTTGGTTGGACGCAACAACAGGAAGTTCTACATACAGGATGGAAACAAACCAAAGGGATCTGTTTACATGGTGAAAACTGGTCAGGAGAGTCTAAACTGGAAAAAAAATGATAAGGAAGATGTACATGAGCATATCTGTTCGTATCTGTAGTAATCCCCTTTTAAGATAAATTGTCTTCAAATTCATTCTTGGAAAGGTATACTTTTGGTGATGAAATGAGCATGAAGATATATTTTGGTGAATATTTTCTAGTGGGGTTTATGGGCACTTGTAAACCTTGTTTTAATTGGACATTTAAATTTCAACTTTGTAGCTTATTATTGTTGGACTTTTAGATTAAGATTTTCTTTACATTTGTTTTAAAATACATAATCAAACATATTCACGTCACATGATTCAGAACAGATTAAAATAATAAGGCCATGCCTGTTTAAGTGTCTCAGAAGCGGTCTGTATAGCTTGAGGTGTAATTAGAGTAATTATTTCATTTTGAGGATACTTCTATCTCTTTGCAGTATGGGAGAATAAAGAACTTTTCAGCCGAATTTCTTGGGGAAATCGTTTTGTCTTTTTGTTGAGTCAAATTAGTCGCCATGTTACGTTTGTTTGCCCACTGAGACCCCACTGCTACTTTTTTCCCCCCACTTGTATACATCAATTCCCACACAAGAGGTACAAACTCAGGGATCTGTACTGAGAGCCACCTTTGCAATTTCACCCTGAAAATCACAGTTTGAGTGAATTACCACAAAGCCCAGAATTCTTGGCATTTTTTTCTTCATAAAGGGGTTAAATGTCTGAATTTGGGGGTCACGGTGTTATACAAATTGCAATCTAATCGTTTTTACAAGAACACACGTGCAATAAGAAAAGAAATGGGAGACAAGAAAAGGAGACAGACAGCTTGTTTTTTTTGTCCTCTCTCCCAAAAGTTTTGGCCAATTGTCATGTCCCCTGAGAGGGAGAGAGAGCATTGGTTTATCATTAAATTGGTCCATAAGCAGATGGGCTCCGTGCCATTTCTGTTTGTTTTCCTAAATAAAAGGCCCAGTGGGGTCTCCCTTGTACCATCCTGGCTTTATTTGACGAAGCTGGCTGTTTCCCATAGCCCAGCATGTCCGTTTATACACTGAACTTAACCTTACGGGAACCTGGACAACAAAACGTGGCAGGGTCTCTTAGCAGGGAGGTTAAAGAAATTGTATCTTTTTTATTGGTCCATTTAAAACGTGTGTGGGCCAATTCAGTGAATGGAGGCAAGCCTCTATTATGAGTGCCCGCAGAAAACATGTTTTGATTTAGTCAATTGCTTGTATATATAGTGACATTTTTTTGATTAATTAAAAAAACTCTTGATTTGTATCGGTCATCAGTATTTTAACCACGTTTTATACTCGTGCTTTAAAGGGGTTGTGCAGGCAATATTTATTGATGACCTGTCCTCAAGATCAATCATCGATATCTGATCAGCGGGGGTCCAACACCCAGCACCCCTGCCGATCAGCTGTTTGAAGAGGAGGTGGCGTTCAATGCGATCGCTACTTCCTGTTTATTACACTGCGCGATGTATCCCTTGCAGCGATGGCATAATGTAATTACAAGTACTCGCTCCATTCAAGTGAATTGAGCGAGTACTCGTAATTACACTGCACTTCCGAGATGATGGGCAGTGTAATGAAAAGTGCTGCCTCCTCTTCACATGGTTGATTGGCGGGATGCTGGGTGTTGGACCCCCGAAGATCAGATATTCGTGACAAGGGATGAGCGAACCTGAACTTTACAGGTTCGGATTAGGCGTTCGGGCAGTGGAGGAATCCCGAATACGGGAATATAACGGAATTTTATGACTGAACGCAAAAGGTAAGCCTTTAAGAGGTATTCCATTTTGATCTGTCATAATAGAAGTCTATGGCCAAGCATAACGGATCCGTCTGGTTATGGTCCTGCATAACGGAAACCAAATAGATTTATTTTGCTTCGCCATAGACTTCTATTATGACAAATCAAAATGGAATACCTCTTACAGGCTTCCATTTTGCATTCCGTCATAGAATTCTGTTATATTCCGTTATAACAGAATCCATAGTGGGATTCCTCCACTGTCCGAATACCGAACCCAAACCTGTAAAGTTCGAGTTCCTTTATCCCTATCCATGATCTATCTGCAGAATAAGTCATCAGTAAATACTGCCTTCACAACCCCTTTAATGGTTTGAGTTATGTTACGATGTAAGCTTATAGTGGCTAGTTATAGCGTTCTTGTGTTATTTTTATCACTTTTTTTTTTTTCATTTTGAAAGCGAAGACCTAAGTAGCAGTATATGCCAGGGCCACTACAAATCATAAAAATTCTGAGCTCCATCCACTATAAGGTTGATGGTGCTTTGTAGTTTTGCTCTGACATCCGGCAATTGAGCTACACCCTAACAGTTGATTGGCGGGATGCTGGGTGTTGGACCCCCCTCAGATCAGATGTTCATGACAAGGCTGGACAACCACGTTAATACCCCCAACAAAGGAAAAAAGTAATCTAAAGAGAGATTGACTTAATTTTTCTTCTTTGTAAAATATGGTTTGTGTATTTTTATATTTTTATTTTTTAAATAAACTTACTAATATTTTGTCCAGTTAAAATGTAACCTGCTCACGTCTGCCTTCTTGGTTCTCTCTGTACAATTTTAATTGTTTTTTTAGTCTCAGGAGAATTACAATGATGTTGAAAGAAATGCACAGCTCCAGGGAAGGCTCTACCAGCTTTAGTTTGCCACAATAGGTCTCCTGCTGGATAATTATGGAGAGCTGTTAAGACAGGGCTCCATATGAGATGTGCTGCATGGACCCACTGGTGTGTTTTCTTTGATGGGAGGGGCGTGTGTTAGATATATTACTGATCTAAAAATGTTTTATTAAAATGCATTTTTAAAAATTTCCTACATATATCCGGCACATGAAATTACCCAATATGTAACACAGAACCCTCTTTATCACAATGCTTTTACAGTACGGTATATGCACATGATGATGGAACCTGTGGCAGAAATCCAAGGCTCACCCTTGAGGATTTAGTTTGACATGCCTTTTTTTTTTTTGCGACACAGATTTCAGTGTGAGAAATCAATGGGTTGTGGTTTGTGAGTGGATCTTACGCAGATTTCTGTTCAAAATAGGTGGAGAAAGATGGCAGAAAATTCCCAAATGCAGGTGTGTAAAACATGCGGCATCCTACCCAAGAAGACTGCAGGCTGTAATTGCTGCCAAAGCCGCTTCAACTAAGTACTGAGTAAATGGTCTGAATACTTATGTCAATGGGGTATTAAGTGCAGAATGATGGGGGGAAATGTCTAACTTTTTTTATTTTAGCATAAGGCTGCAACTTAACAAAATGTGAAAAAGGGTCTGAAGTCTTTCCAAATGCACTACACATCTGGATTTTGCTGTGAAGAAATATGCCTCATGTACTGCTACCCTAAGTAAGATCCAGAGGATAGGTCATCAGTAAAACAACTCTCAGAAAACCTCTTTAAACCTGAATACTTTCTGTATCAGGGTGTGTAACTGAAAATGTAACGGGAGGCCGGCGACGCGCTCCCTCCGTGCAGCGCCGCCGGACCGCTCCGCCCCCCTAGAGACGAGCAGTAGGGAATTGAAGTGCTGGTCTGGTCAGCCAGCACTTCATCAATTAATTTTCTTTTGGGTTTTTAGCCATGTGGTGCTGATCACACCACACGGCTACTTTGCATATTGTTTTGGCAGCAATGCTCCGCCTCAGGTCATGTGATGCTGGCCACATCACATGATCCTGGGCGGGCTATTTAAAGATGGCAACTGCCTAGACAAGTTGCCTGTTATTGAAGTTCCTTCCTTGCAGTGCTGTTCGTATTTCTACTTGTGACCCGCCGTATTACCTGACCTATTGCTTGTGACCTCGACCTTGCTTTTGCCTCATCCTCGGATCCTGACGTACACTCCTGGTTTGACCTTTGTTTGCCTGACTATTCGACTATTGTGTCTGTTTGTTTCCATGTCCGTTTGTTGTTCTCCCTTCCCTGCACCCTCACGTAACAGAGTAGGGTTTGCCGTCCAGTTGCTCCCCTTGGACCTTTAGCCTGGGGTGTGACAAATAGGCAGGGACAGAGGTGGGGTTTAGTCAGGCTGCACTTCTCCCCCTTGTTCCTGTCGTGACAGAAAAGCTCTAACGGCATGTACATATCTGTGTTGGTGGCTCCGTTCCTCATAAATAGCAGAGAGAAGTCCTGCATACAGGACTTTTTTCTCTACTACAAAATTTTTTTTTCTCCTGAACGGAAACCATACGGATCTTATTATAGCCAATGGGATCTGTTGGATTCTGTTCCTGTCAGTTATGTGCCAAATCCGGCACTTCCATTATTTTCGTTCTTCTGCTTCTATAACGGAGCAGAAAAACGGAAATAGTAACGCTAATGTGAAAGTGCCCTAAGCATGACAAATCGGGTCTTTCGTGCAGTGAGCCGTAAGCGTGCATCTTTGACCCTGCAAAATGATGGAATGTCTATATGATCTGATGGGCACATTACTTACTGCATGGGCAAGTGTAGACCAACACAGCCCCATCATCGATAGATTTGTTTTAAAGCGGTTGTCAAGCATTTCAAAAAATTGAGCTAACAGCAGAAAAGTTGATAAAATTAAAAAGAAACCAATACTCACCTGTTCCCTGATGATCTCGGTTTACTGTACTACAGCGATGATGTTACTTGTGACCACGGCAGCCAATCATCAGTCATAATTTTTATATTTATACACTACTTGTACTTTATTCATTTAAATCCTGGCTGTTTCTATGCTTAGGAGTCCAGTGGGTGGTCCTATTCAGTGATCGACACCCTATGCTGTATAAATTTGTATAAAGGGCAATCAGAAGGACCGCCCACTGGACTCCTAAGCATAGAAACCTGTTACGTGTTATACTGAATCTTTTCCCCGAAACGATATATCTCCTGCTTTATATCATTTTCCTGGCGGATCGGACTGCATGTTCAAGGTGACAGGGCCCCTTTAAAAGCAACTCCTTACCTACTGCAGTGCATTTCACTACTTATAATATCTTGCCACAGAAACTTTACTGAATGTTGAAAAAACCTATTTCCCTTAGATAATGAACCTGTGCCCATCATGGCCCTGTCACTATTGCTGTGCTCAGCAGTCGTACTTGTCAAACAAATCCTCAATTATGGGCAAGGTCGTCAAGAGGTTCTGACTTACATTTACGTATTTTGAGACAAGTGACATCCCCACGGCAGTATAAAGCGCTCTCCCTCCGCAGACCTGCCTCTCCCTTTGTTACCTCCAATTCACCCTACACACAGGCACCCTAAGCTTTCTTTCACTGCAGGTTTCTTCATGCTCATGTCCCCAAGCTGTGTAAGCTGGGTGGGCAGACCATAAAAAGCTGGGATATCCCACCCTCTTTAAATTGCAAACCCTCGCCTTGCTTTGATGTATACAATGCAGCCACATAATAACAAATTTAGCACTCAGGTGTTAGGAAGAAAAGAAACAGCTACACATTGTTACACTCTGCGGGAATCTCAAATTAGAGTCGTTTTGGTTCAAATTTGGCTTAATTTAGGCAACTTTTCCTTTTCTCCTTTTTATTTTTATTTTTCAGAATTTTTTTTGGAACATTATTACAAATTAGTAGCCGTTTTTATGATGTCACAAGTTACTATGTTTTACTTTTATATTATTTTGATATGTTATATATCTACTGTGTTATAATTTTATATTACTTTTATATGATTTATGGAAAAAAAAAGTATCAAGATCGACATTGAAAATCTATAGCTCAGGTGACAACTTTGTGCTGGGATTCTGATTTATTGATTCATTTTCATAGTAAACTTTTCTTTTAGACTTCTATAAAATGGGTAACTTTTGATTAAAGTTTGAAATAACCGTCTACCTCTGATATAACTGAGATGATCTCATTGACCAGGTGTCTGATGTATTATACTGCATGTCATTTAAATGAAGGCGTCAATTGTTTTCATGCAGAGGTAGCTGTCAGTGATTAGGACCACCTCCTGGACTCCTGAGCCCAGAAAAAGCAGGTATTTAAAGGGAACCTGTCATCTCCGAAACACCCCCTGAACTAGAGTAAGTGGTGTATAGTGTAAGTGATGCTGAATCCGAATATGTAAGTTTTATCTTCATGCTCACTTCCATTCTGACGCTGTGCTCCCACAAACCAGCAGTAAAATGCACTCACTGGACTCTTCTTTGAGTCCTCTCCATTATGTGAGTGAGCACCAGAGTCCAGTGAGTGCATTTTACTGCAGGTTTGTGGGAGAACAGCGTCAGAAAGGAAGTGAGTATGAAGATAAAACTTACATATTCAGATTCAGCATCACTTACACTATACATCTCTTACTCTAGTTCAGGGGGTGTTTCGGAGATGACAGGTTCCCTTTAAATGAATAAATGGCAGGTTCTACTGAATCTTTCCCCACAAAACTATAGAGCAGGGACGGCCAACCTGCGGCTCTCCAGCTGTGGTAAAACTACAACTCCCACCATGCCCTGCTGTAGGGTGATCGCTGTAGTCAGTCTGGTCATGCTAGGAGTTGTAGTTTTGCGACAGCTGGAGAGCCTCAGGTTGGCCATCCCTGCCCTAGATAAATCTGTTTAGCTTCTCCTGATCTATGACCTGCATCCTGCGGATTGGATTTTAATTTTAGTGTGCCACGTTCTCTTTACTCTGTAATTGGTACCATGCACAAACGTATGGTAAGGATTGTAGACCATGCTTTGATTTCCTCATGTAGTCTTGTATCCAGTTTGATTTTTCTTCTAATAATTATTCTAGTAGGTTTCTAGAAGTTTTGTTTTTTTTTCTTTTCTTTTTTTTTTCCTTAAACTTGTCTACTTTTTAAATCTGTAAAAAAATGCCAGATTTTCCTGGATTTAGAATATGAGTTGTAATGGTCTTAAACAGATTTTTGCTGATTAAGTGTAAAAACAGGTGGTCTTTACCAGGTACGCGGTGGATAAATGTTTTGAATTACAGTAGATTGTAACCTGTTCTCCTTAATGCCAGCGGATGCTCTTTAATCAGTACGAGAAAGTAGAAAGATACATTTCTGTTTTATAATTTTGCATTTTTTGGCTCATACTTCTTCTAAGAAAAGTAACTGTAGCCAAAATGTAGAATTTGTGAATATTGCACAAATTAACGGGGGTTTATGTAAATGAAGTATCATCATTGTGTAATGAAAAGTTTCTCCTATGTATCGCTATTTGAAGATCTCGATTTCAGCCAGTGTAGACACAGTCTTGTGTGTATCAAGAGGCTGAACACCTGTACAGATCTAGTATTTCTCAAGGCTAAGGCTTTGCTACATTTTATGTAGTCCGTACAATTAAGTGCAGCAAAACGTCTCTCTGCAGGCTTTGATAATTTGCTACAATGTATCAGTGAAGGTGATATGTATCCTCATGGCTGAAGCTCATGGAGCATGGTATAAATTGATATGAAAGTTTCAGTTGTGTCAAAAGGTGCATTCCTTGTTGTATCAAGAGGCTGAACATCTGTACGGTTCTCAAGGCTAAGGCAGCCCATACATGTCCAGGTTTCAATCAGGTTTTATTTAGGCTTTTTATGCAATTTTGAAGTCAAAACCAGGAGTGGATCATAAAGGGAGAGTAAATACTACTAGTTTTGCTTGAGCTTGATCAAAGGTTGATCAAATCCTGAACATGTACGCACAGGCTGAGGGTCTGTTCACAAGTGATGGATTTTACATGGATTTTGATTCAGATTTTTCACCGAAATCTACTTTAGATCTGATGACAATCCACATCTCATGTGTGTGAATGGGATTTCAGCAACCCTGTTCACATACTACAGAAATTTATCTCGTGGATCCACACCACGGAAACGCAAATCAGCACAGAGAAGATGATTAAATGACAATGGGGCTCATCTACTACACATCCCAAGGCCCAACCGTGGCAGAAATCAAAGTGTCGCTGTGACCGAAAAAACTATGGAGCATTTTTTTCTTGGAATTCTGCATGAGGCTTTTTCCAGTCACTTTTCCTGGGAATGTATGAAATAAAAATCAAAAGCTCGCATCCCCCCCTTAACATTATTCATACAGGACTGATAGTGTCAGGCTGTCGCATACAGTCCATCAATATGAAGAATGGTAACACTGTGCATTTCCAGGAGCAATAACAGAGGAGCGACACCATGTGGAGCGCTTAGTGAAGGTGCTCCAGAACTGCTATTTCATGCTGAGTGTTAACTGAAGCAGACACATCAGTAGGGATGACAGGTTCTCTTTGAAGGGCATCTGTCAGCAGATCTGTACCTATGACACTGGCTGACCTGTTACATGTGCATTTGGCAGCTGAAGACATCTGTGTTGGTCCCATATTCATATGTGCCGGTATTGCTGAGAAAAATGAGGTTTTAATATATTCAAATGAGCCTCTTGGAGCAACGGGGGTGTTGCTGTTACACTTAGCGGCTCTGCTCTCTCTGCAACTACCACGCCCTCTGCACTTTAATTGACAGGATCAGGCAGTGAAAATGTTATCATGCCTAACCCTGTCAGTCAAAGTGGAGAGGGTGCGGAAGTTGCAGAGAGAGCAGAACCTCTAGGCTTCTAGACGCTCATTTGTATATATTAAAACATAATTTTTTCCAGCAATGCAAACGCATATGAACATGGGACCAACACAGACGCCTTCAGCTGCCAAGTGCACATGTAACAGGTCAGCCAGAGTCATAGGTACAAATCTGCTGACAGATCCCCTTTAAAGAGGACCTTTCACCTCTCCTGACATGCCTATTTTAATATCTTCATGCATTCCCCATGTAATAACAATTCTGGAGCATCTATTCTTATGTCTGTATGTTGCTCCATTCCTTTATTATTTGCACTAGAAGTTATATGTGAATTGCTATTTGCCTTCAGTAAAGGATCAGAGGGGAGGTGACCAGTTGGGGGGGTGTCCCTGCACAGACTCACTCTATCCAATCAGTGCTGCCATGTTCAGTCTGTGCAGGTACACACCCCCAACTGGTTACCTCCCCTCTGTTCCTTTACTGAAGGCAAATAGCAATTCACATATAACTTCTAGTGCAAATAATAAAGGAATGGCACAACATAGAGCCATAAGAATAGATGTTCCAGAATTGTTCTTACATGGGGAATGCATGAAGCTATTAAAACAGTAATGTCAGGAACAGTGAAAGGTCCTCTTTAACATCCACCATCCAATGGTTTTGAACTTTGGCTGTACTATTGTCACAGGACTATTTTAAATTTTACAAATTAATTTTTTTTCATTATTGATATTTTATATGTTTTATATGTATGTTCTCCCCGTGTTTGCGTGGCTTTCCTCCGGGTTCTCCGGTTTCCCCCACACTCCATAGACATCCTGATAGGGACCTTAGATTGTGAGCCTCATTGGGGACAGCGGGATGCTAATGTCTGTAAAGTGCTGCGGAATATGTCAGCGCTATAAAAGTGAGCGATATAAATAAAATAAAATATCCACTTTGGTCAGCACTGCTTCCCTGTAAAATGTTTTCTTTACTTCAGTGGATACAATGGTCACATCCCTGAAATGCCAAGCTGTCACTTTATCCAAGAGCTTGGAGGCATTTGTGAATAGATAATGCTGGCTCTGTACCCTCCTACCACCTTCACACTGCACACTGGCATGCCCGCACCCTGCAAGTGCCAAGCAATTCTCACCCCCCCTCCATTCCTTTCATCTGCTATAATATAAAATAAACAAACAAACAAAACCTACATTACTTGTCCAGATTAAAACCGACAGGAGCTCTTCAGTGCGTTTGGCCACCACACATTATAGACTCATTAGTGAATGCTCAAGAAAAAGAGGGGGGAGAAGGTTAGAACCCAAACAATAAATTTGGTAATATTGGAAAGCCGAGCAGATGTTTCTCTAATGAATGGAGTGGTACAATAACAAATTTGTAGAAGGAGCTCTTTTCATTATTTGGTAATGAATATACCACTTGAAAGTGTCTCGAGTGTTATTAAAAGCAGAGGACCTCACAAGACAAGAACGCTTCTTGAAGTGACCATTTGTTGTGTGACGGAGGCAGCAGTTCACGAGGGGTAAATGAACTATTAGCTGATCAGATTAAGGATGCCTCCTTTACCAGAAAAGACAGTTCCGTGCTTTCTTTTGCCCGTTTTTTTGTCAGTCCAGTCTATACAAGTGGACTATTGAGGGCTCTCACTTGAAAGGCTGAATAAGAGACAAACAGATCAGTGCAGATGTTACAATCTGAAATGGGTTAGGTTAAAACGCTGTTCCTTGTGACCAATGAAAATGTACATTTTAGAAAATTTGTAAAATTTTCTGTGCTGTTTTGCAGGAGAATTGTGTTTTTGGTGCCTACATTTTGACTACGTAATGAAGGAATCTACCTACTTGGAAGTGTTACTCAATATACTTATAAGCCAAGTGGTATTTCATGTAGCATAAATGCTTTAAAGGGCTTTTCTGGGTTTACTATAGTTTTTAACAGATATGCTCATGTAGGTGCTTACCTAAAGGTGCTTCCCCATGCTTTTTTTTTTCCCATTTGACCCATTTTTTTTTTACCATGCAAACCAATGACTCTGGTTTGTTTTCATCCTGTATGTAGCACTTCCTGTTCCTGTATCCAACCAATCCCATGATGCACTTCACCTTTCTCTGCCACAGCTCAAGCACCGCTCATAACAACACCTACCTACTTTATAGCCCCTCACACCCCGTTAGTTTCCTAGACACTCCGCTATCACTGCCCCGCCCATGGACATAACATCACAGGAAATAAGAAAGAGCAGCATGGACATGGTCATGTGACCACAGCCCAGAAAAGAAGATAGAATCAATAAAGGTATAAGAAATGCATTACAAAATTACAGCTACCTTCATCAAAGATGATTATTTTAAAGGATGCAAACCTGAAAAAACCTTTAAGGGTGTTGTCTCGTGAAGCTGTCCCTACACATTAAAGTCTGGATGAGACTACTGTGTTTGGGTTTTCCTGACTATATCCTGGAGAAAGATGTCAGAGAAGGGGAGTTGGAATATTGGGCCTCCTAGATCGTACCGTGCCCATTTCTTTCTTCTACTGAGAGAGGATCTATTGGCAGAAGTGTCCAGCAGACACATCCTCCATGGATGAGCCAAGCATGCTTTTGCGAAGCATGGGAAGCTTTACGTATGCCTATAACACATAAGCCAGTTTATCTTTGTATTTTTTGAGTTTTTAGAAAAAACTAATGCCAACTGTTGTCATGGATCTGTGCAAGATAAGAAGTGCAGTCCTTATGCCCGTTCCTAGGGGCAGCACCAACCTAAGAAATGGTATCCAGCGCTGTAAGATGCCAGTATTAGAGGTTTATGATATCCTGAAAGTACATTTCTTCATTTAATCCCTTGATGTGAGAATGTTCACGTGTCCTCCAGATGTTATCATTTTCAAGGATTACCGGTGACTCCCTCCCCTCTATGTAGCGTGCCTATATGTGTGACGATCACAGGTAAAGGACATATTTTTATGTCTCTTGTGAGCCGAGGATGGAATGAGAGAAATGTTATTGTAGGCTCAGCCTCATTGTTGTCTTTGTGGTGGTCGCCTACCTTCAGGAGATGTCTAAAGGGTAAGGAATGATGGTAAGGGCTTTCTTTTGAAGTTAAACACATGACAAATTTGGCTTTTAATCTGCTCTCATGTTTCATCTAGCACTCTATAAGATGTAGGATGACTGGAAGAGATAAGGGCACAGGTTTGGTCACAGGAGAGCACTTCTGCTCCTTTCGTATCGTTGGGAACATCAGACCTTCAATGTAAATAAGATCTTGAATAGCTTTCCTTAGACACTACATCTTCTTGCTTTAGGAATTGCGGTTTCAAAGTAAACATATACCATGTCCGGTGATATTCCTCATTGTGTGCAGAGTTTTAAGTCTTTTCAAATTCTGGACGGAAAATATATATTTTCCATTTATTAATCTATTTGATTTACTGGTATCCCGTTTTTTTTTTTTTTATCATCTCTCTTATTTTTTTCTTTATTCATTTATAAAAAAATATATATTGAAAGATATTGAATTCTCTAGTTCTTCTAATTTATGCCACACAATGTCTTACCCAGCTGTGCTGTGGAAAGCCCTTGGGTTCCTATCTGTGGGCTGCTTAAGCATCAGTACTTGTCCCCTTCTGCGTCCCTAGGCCATAAGATGACATTGATGTGATTCACCCATGTCCCTGCTTTATTTACAGCTCACAAATGGGGACCCAAGGGCATTCTTCAGCACAGCAGGGGTAAGATATTGTGTGACATACAGATGCATTGTCATATCTTCCATAATTCTAACAAACTGGACATCCCTTTTAAAATATTAGACATAACGTAGACTCAAGATTTCCAAAAAAAAGAGCTGTACACTGGGGAGTGGAGGTGCACTCCTGTACCCTGATTTGGATAACTGAGCAACACCATGTATAGAGGTCTCAGTCCTGTTAGCTAAACCTCATGACTTCCCAGATTATTAATCAGATGTATTATGCAGTCCCAGAAATACTTTTTTTGAGTGTGGTTTCCTGGTTCCCTGTCCATTTTTGTTTACTGGACCCCAGCAATGATGTAGAGTGACAACATGTGACTGCTGGAGCCAATCACTGTCTGCAGCAGTGACATCTTGATACCACCGAGGCCACCACTTTGGTCATTGATGGGCTGCAGCGAACACTTGTGTAGACATTACCTTACAATTCATGGGGTTGGAAAACACTTTGAAATTAAATCAAAAAGCGAAAACTTATTGTAAGATGTCACATCATAGTAACATAGTTTGTAAGGCCAAAAAAAGACATCTGTCCATCCAGTTCGGCCTGTTATCCTGCAAGTTGATCCAGAGGGAGGCAAAAAACCCCTGTGAGGTAGAAGCCAATTTTCCCCACTTTAAATTCCTTCCCGACTTCAATCAGTCAATCAGAATTACTCCCTGGATCAATGACCCCTCTCTAGTAACTATAACCTGTAATATTATTACCCTCCAGAAATACATCCAGGCCCTTCTTGAACTCTTTTAGTGAACTTATCATCACTACCTCCTCAGGCAGAGAGTTCCATAGTCTTACTGCTCTTACCGTAAAGAATCCTCTTTACTCGGAAACATAGATCTAACTTCATCTGACGCGTTTCATACTCATAGCCTTTATGTACTTTTTGTTCAAACTCTTATATACATGCATTTGCCACGTAACAATAGCGCAACTTTTGCAAAAGCAAAGTTCATAATTATAATGGAAAAATTATTATCTAGATACGCCCAAAAATAATAAAAACTAAAACCAAACCCATTAATCTTAGGTTATTATACTCACGTGAGCTTTTTTCAATGGTTTTAGAAACTACAAATGGATTTCGAAGCTAACCGTCTTGCTGACATCTACACATCCAATGCCCTGAGAAAGTCTAAAAGTCCAATAACTAGAACCCCTGTGTTCAGGTTTGGGGGATTAGTTCATGCACTTGATGTTAAAGCTTGCCCATGATGATCTCATGGGAGGCTGTTGCTAGGGCTGTCAAGCCTGTGTAAATGGTTGATAGGGACGAGGCATCAGGGGGCGATGTTGTTGCCCACAGTCATGGTCACGGAGGGAATTACACAGCGACAATGAAATTGTTATTCTACATAATCTGCTCTTTGGAGAGCCACTGGGGGAAACGGGCCGGCCCCAGCATGCAGCCAGGGCTGTGATCACAGAAGCGTGCTGGCTACAAAGATCGTACAGGACTTGGCCTTCTGATCTGGGAACTCCAGCGCACCAGACGCTAATCTGCTTTATCAGCTATTTCGCTGACACAAAGGTGTTTACTTATTTTAACATCTCCTAGGACTCTATTTCTCCTTTTGTGTGGTCTTTATCCCCCAACAAGGTTTTAGCCCAGATTACAGATGGTGCCTCAGATCTGTGACACTGGATCAAGGAGCAGAGAATGACAAAATAATGGAGTCCAACACATGAATCTCATGTCAGATTCCATTCTTTTGACTTAATGTATATCATTTGTAACTTACTTAAAGAGCAGGTGCTTTCGTTCCATTGTGCTTTGTACAAGAGGAGCAGTTAAATTATTGAGCAAAGTAGAAGATTATGATATTTGGCTTCATTTTCCCCTAAGCAGGTCATTTAGACGCCGTTCCCAGGGATTACCAGGCCATGATTAGTTTTCTGTTGTTACTATGAAGTGCTAATAATGGGCAGATGAGATTACCCATCTAATACATTCCAGCATATTGTAATGAATGGTAGCTCACTCCTAAATAATGCCCTTCACAAGTGTGGATTGGAAAGAAGCAGGCGACTACTTTTATTGAATTGCCTACTTATTTTCATGCTCTTGAGTCCTTTTATAATAGTGGAAGGTGAGTCTTTAATGACTTTATTTTATGCATATACTATGTTGAATGCACTCCTTTTGTGAAGTCCATGTATACCACTTTTGTTTATTTGGTTATTAAAGTCAACCCATAATGAGACAGATGCACCATAGACAATGGCATCTACAAAGGGAAAGGGTGTACAACCTTTTCAGGCCTCAGGTTGGACTACTCCCTGGAGCCACACTACAAGTTAAAGGGGTATTCTCATGTGAGACATTTATGGCATACCCACAGGATATGTCATGAATATGTGACATGTGGGGTCCTCACCTGGTGCGCGAACACAGGAGCAGCAAAGTATTTCATAGCTTCAATAAACTGCAATGGAGGAAACAACATCCAACTCATCTCTTCCTCTCTTGTGTGCCAAACGGGATCAGAGGATATACTATACATTACCCATAATATCCATATACATAATCATCATGCAATGCCAAATCCGTTGCATGACAGACAACAACAGTACCTAATAGACCCCCACAGAATCAAAGTTGGGTCCATTGGGTACTATTATGGAGTCCATTGTCTTTGGTGGAACAAATAGCACTGTTTTTTTCGATTAAATTTGACAAAATGTGCAAAACAGATTCCAAGCATAGCTTCTGACACAAATGTGAACAGTATAAAAAGTCTGGGCTTGATTATTTTTTAACTTGTATAAAGTAGAATGCATACTTTCTCACAAAGCCATGCCAGCTCCGAAGTGCCCCCATATCGGTGCTAACCACACAGTGACCCCATATACACCTCCTATTATACAATACTAGCCAGACAGTGCCCCTCCCCCGTCACCACAAAATGCAGTGTAATCTGCAGGCAGCATTGTATAGAGCAGAAAGGGCTGAGCAGATTCATATACGGTATATAGTTTTGGTGGAAAAGATTCAGTAAAAGTTGTAATTTGTGCATTTATATCTCTGCTTATTCTGACTTTAATTGTATATGGGGCTGTGTTATCAGTGACTGATGGCATTCTCTGTATGTGTCTAATAGTTGTGCACATGGTCGATCTTAAGTTCAAAAATAGCGGTTTAAATGTATAAATTACCGTATTTTTCGCTTTATAAAACACACCTGATGATAAGACGCACCCCAGATTGTAGAGTAGGAAAATAAAAAAATATTTTTCATCACACCTCATATCAGGACATCACATCAGACCCCCATATCAGCCCTCCATGCCACACCCCCATCAGACCCCAGATCAGCCCACTGTGCCCCCATCAGACCCCAGATCAGCCCACTGTGCCCCCATCAGACCCCAGACCAGCCCCTATATCACCCCACTGTGCCCCCATATCAGCCCCCTCTGCCCAATGAGACCTCAGATCAGCCCCCTCTACCCCCATCAGACCTCAGATCAGCCCCCATATTAGACAAATGTGCCCCCATCAGACCTCAGATCAGCCCATAAGCCCCCATATTAAATGAATATGCCCCCATCAGACCTCAGATCAGCCCACCCAGCCCATAAGGATAAAATAAAAACCTCTCTTACCTCTCCTGCACCGCGGCTCCGCTACGAGTCCGGCGCTCCTCTGGCTTCTAAGGCCGGCGCTGCACTGTCACCTGACTGCGTGCAGCGTCAGGTCATAGTGCGCGCACTACGTCCTGACACTGTATGTGGTCAGGACAGTGCGGAGCCAGCCCGGGAAGACAGAGGAGTGCCGGACCCGGAGCGGAGCCGCGGCGCAGGACAGATAAGAGAGGTTTTTATTTTATCCTTATGGGCTGGGTGAGCTGATTTGAGGTCTGATGGGGGTCCCGGCACTTTATACATACAAGTGAGCGCTTCCATAATGGAAGCACTCACTTGTATTCGCTTTATAAGACGCACCGCAATCTTCCCCCTACTTTTGGGGGGGGGGTGGTAAGTGCGTCTTATAAAGCGAAAAATACGGTACATGTTTTGCTGAATCTTTTACTTCAGAACTATATATCGATCTGCTCAGCTCCTCCTGCTCTATAACATGCTGCCTGCAGAGTGCACTGCATTTTGTGGTGACAGGTCCTCTTTAAATTAGTGGGTTAATTTGTACTTGAGATGTGTCATCAATCCTACAAGGGAGAGGTCTCCAACTGTTACAAATATGTAGCTTCCAGGATGGGAGTTGTAGTTATCCAAAAGCGAGAGAGAGCCACAAGTTGGAGGTCAGTGCTATAAGAAAAATCAGTTATTTTCACAGTTGCACAGTACTCTCTGTCCCTGCTCAGCATTGACCTATATGTTGAAGGGTGGAATGGGAAAATGAATGCAAAGTACACATCGAGGTCATCTTCATGTTAGAGACAAGACACTTCTAAACCACCAGGTATAAATCTCTTCTTCTACCATAGACCACCAGGAAATACAATATTACTTCCTCTTTTTCCCTAGACCATGAAGGGAGGGGATATTACCATAGACCATAAGAGATTAAAAAAGTAAAAGGTTTGTAATAATAATATAGATGAATCTTACTCCATTATTGATCCCTCCCACTCCCGTTCAGATGCTTCCCGGTCCGCCCCTGTTCTTTACTTCCTGGTCCCTCTCGGAACATAGGAAATGATCACTCAGCCGATCACCAGTGATTAGCTCAACGGTCATTTAATTTGTGTCGAGAGAGATCAGGAAGCAGACACTGGCAGGGAACCATTAAGTGTCAGGGTGGAGGATTGATAAGGTGAACATATTTTTACATTCAATTTTCTTATTTTTGGGCCATTAAAAAATCAGTCAGCCAGACAATCCCTTTACTACCCCGGACCACCAGAGCTGGTGACAATAAAAATGTGATGAATTAGTGTTAAATTCATGTCGCCGACATCACTGCGGGTAATGATTTCATGTTCTAAAATATAACACAGTATACTAAATATGATACTTTATGTACTTAAAAATATGATTTTTTTCCCCCCAAAATTGTTTGTGTATTAATGTCATATAAACAATGGTTGAATTCTACTTGGGGAGTCCAAGCATCAGCAGGTCCTAGAGTGTATTGGAGCAAATACACATTTTAATATGCGATGTTGCTGCCTAAGAACATAAAGTTGGAAAGCTGCCTCAGACACCTGCTTCAGGGACCAGAGTAGAGGATTGAGACCGCATTTCAGTATGAGAAGCATATGTTCCAAAGATGAGACATATAGGCATCTGGTTTAATAAATATTACTGACCTTAAGAGTATCTGAGAAAGGAAAATGTATTCTCTTGTGCTATTGATTTATGATCCATGGTGAGATTAGATTAGCTGGTGATGAACATTTTCCTGCTGTATTTTCAACTCAATTTGGATTTTTCAAAGTAGCAAAGCCAGTTCTATTCCAACATTGACCATGGACCATGATGTACACTAGGCATTACGTAAGGTCTAAGAAAATTTATATATTTATAGTGATCCAAAAGACATGCCATATGCGTGTATTTATTTGAAGGCAAGGCCATATATGCTATAGAAATGGTAAAGCCTCAGCTCAGGTGGATACCTTCTTCTGTGGACTTAATAAGCCCACTTAAGGCCTCATGCAGACATCCGTGGAGCACGGTCCGTGAAAACCCAGGCAGTGCTCCTGCTGAGTGCAGGAGCGCACGGCGTCATTGGTTGCTATGACGCCGTGTGCTTCGTGCCGTGACGCAGTGCGCTCCTGCACTTACCAGGAGCACAGTCTGGGTTTTCTCGGACTGTGCTCCACGGATGTCTGCATGAGGCCTAAAGCTTTCCATCTCCACATGAACTATAATGTCATCACTTAAGAAAAGGGGAACCAGTCCAAGGGCCATTTTTCCTACAATAATTGGGATGCAGTGGTTGAGCACTTTTTTTCTCCAAAATCTGGGACCTTCACACACACATATACATAATTACATGGTTAGTAAGGTTTGAAAATGACACAGGTCCATCAAGTACAACCTACTGTATATACCTCTCTGAGGCAGGTGGCAGTTGTCCCATATTAGATGGGAAATATTTCTTCCCGACTCCAAATATATAATCGAAATAAATCCCTGGATCAATATCTCATCTCCAGAAATCTAGTAACCATAACCTGCCATATTTTTGCATTCAAGAATGGCATCCAGGCCCCAATTGGACTTGTATAATGAATCAACCATCACAACATCATGTGGCAGACAGCTCCATAGACTCGCTGTTCCTCCACCAAAGAATCCTGTCTATGATGATCTTTCCTCTAGACATAGAGGATACCTTCTTGTCATGTATTACCTCAGTAGATACATACGTATAGATATACACCAGTAACATCTCTACCATGTCTCATTTCAGTGGCCAGCTGATGAACTGCCTTGGGACAGAATTCAAAAGAGGTGCTGGAGTTTTGGATGTCTGCTATGAAACCCCAACCATTTTGTTGTCATGTGGCTATGATACATACATACGATGCTGGGACTTAAGGACAAGCTTCAGGTATTGTCTATATCTTTTGAATTTTAATGATGCATGGATAAACATGTACAAAAGTAACTTGCAAGTAAAATGCAGTGCCTTCGTGTTATAGAGAAAAAAAGGAGCAGAGCAGATTGATATATGGTCTTTTGAGAAAATATTCAGTAAGACTTTTTGTATTTATTCATGTACATCCTGGTTCTTTCTATGAATGGAAGTCCATGGGGCGGTAATACTCAGTGACTGAGAGCTAGCTCTGTATGGACATGCTGCCCAGTGGACTCTCAAGCCCAGAATGAATAAAATGCAAGGTATATGGAATCTTTTCCTGTTTCAACCTGCTTGGCTCTATACCATGCTGCCTGAAGATTGCATTTCATTTTCATGGTGTAAGGTTCACTTTAATGTCATCATATTGGTAAAATATATTGATCCCAAATAGTCAGCAAATTACCTGTCCACACATTATGTGCAAGGAGAGAGGGTCTTGTCCACAATGGTGTACAGTCTACAATCGAGAGGGAATAGAGACAGTAGGCAAAGGTAGAAGCTGCTCATATGGCTGAGTAGTGGCAGGTTATTGCAGGTTGCTGGCTTTTCTGAAGAAGTGAGTTTTCAGGTTATCTAGTCGGTTGTTGTAGTAGGTCCAGAGTATCTGTGATACACTTGAGAAATCTTGGAGCTAATTGTGTGAAGAGCATTGCAAAGAAGGTTTTGTGAGGAAGGATTGGAAAATTAGGTCAAAGATGTATGGAGAGGACTAGTTGTCCATGGCTTCTATGTCCTTAATAGTTTGAAGTCAATTATTCGGGCAATGGAGAGCCAATGAAAGGAATAGCAGAGGGGACAAGTGAATGGGAAACAAGGGAGAGGTAGATTAGACATCAGCAGAGGATAGATTAGAGGGGCTGACGAGTATTAGAAGAGAGGAGGAGGAGTCTAGACCGTAAATAAGCACAAGCATTTTTGTTGACTCAAAGTTGAGGAAAGGTCAGATTCAGTAAATGTTTTTAAGTTGAGGGTGGCAGGAGGTGGTAAGGGCTTGGATGTGTGGTTTGAAGACAGAGCCCAACCAATTGTTATTCGTAGGCAGTGGACTTGTGAAGCTGGAGAAAGCATAGAGCCATTAACTATGACTGAAAGTTCTGGTGGGGAAGGTTGAGTGAAATGGGCTGAAAATGAATTCAGTGTTTGCCAGGTTTTAGAAAGTGGAAGGAGAAGTTGAGTCATTGATGGACATTCAGGAATTCTGGATAGTAGTGAAGTAGTATCTAGGCCATACAGATACATTTGAATGTCATCAGATTGCTGTATCTGAACCCCATTCTTTTAAAAACTACCTAAATGATATGGGCTCCATCTTACTGTAAAATGTATGTCCTCTGCAGAGGTCTTTCCGAGGTTTCTGCAAATATCGCAAGACTTACTTTGCCTCTCTATCACGTCAATTTGTTTATTGGCATAAATTACTGTATCAAAATACAAAGTTGAACTCTGCTTCGTTAATGAGGCACGAAGTTGAGTTCGGCTTAGTATTTTGATACAGTAATTCACGGCAATAAATAAATTGACTCGTGATAGAAGCGAGACGAAGCAAGTCTTGTGAAATTTGCAGAAACTTCAGAAAGAATATTTTACAGTAAGACAGAGTCCATGTTATTAACAAAGTTTTTAAATGAATCGCTGCATCCGAACCCGATTTTCTCTACCCCAGTCATCAGCATAGAAGTGGCCCTGAAAACCATGGGACTCCATGAGCTGATCCAGGCCAAAGATAGATATGGAGGGAGAAGAGTGGGGGTCCTAGGACAGAGTCTAGATTCAGAGTCAGAGATTGACAGAGGGCGAGATGAGAAGGTGGTTTGTGGGTGGGAGACCCTCAATATTTAGTTGGTGAGGTATGCGGAGAGGGTCAAGTTTGTGATGCCAAGGGATGAAAGTGTTTTTTACAGGAGGGAGCAGTCGACTATGTCGAAGACAGAGGAAAGATCCAGGAGGAGGAGCACGGAGTAAAGTTGTGAAGTTCGGTGCATTAGCACATCATTAGTTACTTTGGTTGGGAGTGATGGGGTAGAAAGCCAGATTGTAGCCTGTCAAAAAGTGAGTTGAATGAGAGGGCAGTTTAAGGTAGCCATGCTGTTATAGATGTTTAGAGGCAAATGGGAGGAGTCAGATGAGGCAATAGCTGAAGAAAGAGGATGGGTCAAGGGATGACTTTGTAAGAATGTGTAATATTAGATAATTCAATTAATACACATTTCTATTTCAATAAGACACGCCTGTAACAGCCACAATTTAGGCCTATGGTTCATGTCGTAGGTTAGACTTCTATCACTTTAAGTACTGTGTTTAGGACCATTTTTTCTATTAGGAACACAATTCATACTGTTAGTGGACCTCAGAATCCAGGATTATACAGTGTCGATGCAGCAGTTTCCATTTTAAGTGTATATACATGCAGTGCAGCTTTATGCTTTAAAGTGAATCTACATATAAAATCAAGATCCAGATTTCTTTTTTTTAGCATATCTATAGCTCCAGATCCCATGCATAGAAATAAATACATCTAAAACACAACATTCTAGCTGCCTGCAGATGCCACTTGGGGGAGCTTTGAGGCTCCATACTGTGTTATTATTGAGTCCAATGTAGAGATGAGCAAATCAATTTGTATGAATTGATTCATTCATCAAAGTCCTTGAGCAACAAGGAGCTGTTGCCACTGCTCAAGAGGCTTTACCCTCCCGTTTGATTGACAAGGCCAGACAGACTGTGTGCACAGTCACCGATCCAGCAGCAGCAGAGCCTCTGCACTGAAGGCGCAAGACTAATGCCCCTTTCACATGAGCGGGAGACTCGCATGTCTCCCGCAACGCCTCTACAGGGCTGGACTCCGGCACTGACTGGGATCGCATATAATGCTATGCGATCCCTGTCAGTGCAGAGTCCAGCCCTGTAGATGCGTTGCGGGAGACACGCGAGTCTCCCGCTCGTGTGAAAGGGGCATAACAGGTCCAGGTAAGATGTCTGGCCCTGTCAATCCAAACGGGAGGGTGGGGGAGCCTCTTGAGCAGCAGGGACAGCCACTCACTGCTCAAGAACTCTGTCTAATGAACAAATCGATTCATATGATTTTATCATCTCTAGTCCGATGTAGACAGTGTGCAGTAGCTCCAAAGCTCCCTCTAGTTGCAGGGTAGTCAAGGGTTTGGAGCCATGTATTAGACAAACTGAGCTCTAAATGATGTAAAGATATATTAAGAAATTGATTGTCACAAAATTGTGGATATTCACTTTAAGCTCAGACAGAATGCTACAATCAGCCACCTTTAGTAAAATGATAGATACTCATGAAAGAGGCATTTACCATGTAGAGAGGTAATACAAGGCACTTACTAATGTATTGTGATTGTCCATATTGCCTCCTTTGCTGGCTGTATTCATTTTTCCATCACATTATACACTGCTTGTTTCCATGGTTACAGACCACCATGCAATCCATCAGTGGTGGTCGTGCTTGCACACTATAGGAAAAAGTGTCAGCCTCTCCGTTGGTCAGGACCATTGGAGCGCACCTAGGCTAGTGCGTTTTCCTATAGTGTGCAAGCACGACCACTACTGATGGATTGCAGGGTGGTCTGTAACCATGGAAACAAGCAGTGATGGAATGTGATGGAAAAATGAATCCAGCCAGCAAAGGGGGCAATATGGATAATGACAATACATTAGTATGTGCCTTGTATTAACTTTCTCTACATGATAAATGCCACTTACTGAAGTGAGACATCCCCTTTAACTTTAACACTGCTCAAAACTAGAACATTGTTCACCTAACGTGGAAATCTGATACAATCAGTGTCAACTACGGACAAGAGT
Organism: Rhinella marina; assembly: GCA_900303285.1. Taxonomy (NCBI): domain Eukaryota; kingdom Metazoa; phylum Chordata; class Amphibia; order Anura; family Bufonidae; genus Rhinella; species Rhinella marina. The sequence continues at coordinate 120,924 of ONZH01012464.1, read as the reverse complement.
TACTACCTGCTCTACTGTAAATGACATTTGGTCCTCCTAGGCCCACATATGTGGTGATTTTAGGTCAGTTTGGTTTCAATAACCAGGATGCTTCTGATACGCGGAGTATCTGTCTAACATGGAACTTCCATTTGGTTCCGTATGCATGTATAATGCACCAGGAGTGTACACAGAGCTCACTGGGCTCATAGCAAATAGGCCTCCCCTTAATTAAAATGGACAAATAAAATATAAATAAAAAGTAATGAAAAAAGCTGAGCTCCGCCTCAGCTGCTTTATCTAAGGCCTCTTTCACATTAGCGGCAGCACGGATCTGGCAGGTGAAGGGTGCCACCGGATCCGTGCTGCCACAGGGACATGTGTGGGGCCAGAACTGCGCTCCGGCCCCACACATGTCACACAGTACATACACACAGACACACACACACAGACATATACACATACAAATACACATACATACTTACATGCTCCCGGCAGGTCTCCACAGCGCAGGAGGAGCAGGACGGCGCGCACATAGGACGATTCCCCACAGCGCCCTCTGCTGGGCGCCGGGTGGAATCGTCCTATGTGTGCGCCGTCCTGCTTCTCCTGCGCTGTGGAGACCTGCCGGGAGCATGTAAGTATGTATGTCTATATGTCTGTGTATGTTTATGTGTATGTCTGTATGTATGTGTGCAGGTGACTGATCCGTCATGAACTCCATTGAAAGTCAATGGAGGATGGATCCGTTCACCATTGTGTCACACCGTCTTGGTGCTGATGCCTGGACCGGAGAGCAAACCGCAGCATGCTTTCAGGAGCATTCCGTTGTCTTCAGTTCAGTTTTGAAGCGTTTTTTTCCGGTATTGAGCCCCTATGACGGAACTCAATACCAGAATTATAAAACGCTAGTGTGAAAGTAGCCTAACTTCTTTATGAAAGAGTGAAACAGGTTCTTAATAAATATGGTGCTCATTCAATAAATAAACTGATAAATCTCCTACTTATAGCTTAAGCTTCATTTCCTTCTCACAATAGTTTATGAAATTGGCTTCCTCTAGCCACCACTAGGGGGAGCTCAGTGCATCAGAATTTATACAATTACCATGTGCATCATTGGAAACCATGTGCAAATCTCTATGCACTGAGCTCCTCCTAGTGGCAGCAGCAAGAAAATGCGGTGGATTACTGTTGGGAAGAGAAGTTGTTCAATACAGGGCCCTCCTTCTCCCTGGGCCACATAACGGTCACGTGGTCTGCTTCCATGGTAGGTACGCTATTGTCTTGCACACAATGCAGGCTTTAGAATGCTAATTGCATTGGAAATCCCAATTAAAAGTAAAATTACACGTAGAACAGTCATCAGTTTTCAGGGATTTGTGAGTACAATATCTGATTATCCAAGATATCTTCCCGCAGCCTAACACAAGCTGTATGTGTATATTATCACACCATCCGAGGTCTGAGAAACAGATGAGGGAGTCAAAGGCATCAGAGGAATGAGGAATCACACTCCCACTGCAATTAGAAAATAATTTTAAAATAACTTTTAATTATGGCCACTGGCAAGGCTCCACAGTGGATCTGCTTTGTTGGTGCCTAAGTGTGCTTGACATGTCCAGTTCAGAAGCTGGTACATACTGAGAGCATTTGTTCCTTCTTAGGCTAGTTTGATTATATTGAACAGGGTCTGCTGTCTTTATTATTAATCTCATCACAAGATTAATGTCATTTATAAATATAGAAAATAAAATACAAAATTTGCATTTGCAGTGTCCAGCAGTTTTACCTTCAGTAACGTGATCTGTAGGCTCATCTTCTTGCAAGTAGGTGAAATAGTTTTATCCATCCCAGCACTGTAAATATGACACGTGTTTCCACTGTCAGTAGCATGCTCATGAGTACTGCAAGTCCCCAGGGGAGGACAGGCCATAAACCCTACAGGGAAATTTCCTGGTGGGCCAATGCCCAGGGTGCCGCCCAAGCCCACCTCACTGCCACTGGTCCGATACATAATGACCTGATGGTCTCGGAGGTAATTAACGCTGGGAGGATCAGGTGCTTATGTACCTGGTTGGCAGCCACAGGTGCCCTCCTGAATTCAATCATATGGTTGTCCTCAGGATGGTGAGTACCACAGCAGGGCATGACTACCTGCACTTCTGTTCACCCTCATAGGCCACATGCCGTGTACAAATGGCAGAGGGACACAGGTGTCTCAGGCTGGAAAAGTTCTGGGGCCTGTATCGGAGATGATGACCTGGAACAGGACTCAGGTATATTGTGCTGCACTGTAGTATTTGGTTCTGCTGGGAGGGTATATAGTGCTGCACTATGGTCCTCCTGGCCCTGCCTACCTGTGTTGGCCCTGCCTACTTGTGTCGCCCCAACCTTCTGTGAATTTGGACCTGCCTATAACATGGGGTCCCTTTTAGATTTTTTGCCAGGGCCACTTAATATTTATTGACTCAATTCACTTGTCCCTTACAAATTCTGTCGGTAGATATAATGGTATGCATCCTCTTAAAATGAATGCCCACCATGTTGCTTTTAGATACATTTCTTAATATAGTTTTAGACCTGTCAAAGGTCCGGTCTTTTCTAATACAGAACTCCAAATTCCCTGCATAAAATTTGAGTTAAATAATAAAATTCTGTATGGCTGTAGCCACCACTAGGGGGAGCATAGGACCACATCCTTAATTGTATAGTGGATGTGACATCACTGGCCGAGGAAGAGGCTGCAATTTGCCCAAGTCCCCAGCAGTTGATTGCTAAAGGTGCTGGGAGTTGGCCCCCCATATATCTGATATAGATGACCTATCTTGAGAATCGGTTATCAACATTTAAAGGGGGGGGGGGGTTGTCAGCCAATAGCAGGCTGCGACAGGAAAAGCATTAACTCATGATGCAAGCTTTGAGCCTTTGCCCACAGTATTAGTGGCATCACTAGTTCCCGAGCTGACCACAATAGAAGTAGATCTGGTGCTGGCAGTTTTTTAGGAGGTTCTGACTGTATATTGCCTCTACTGTTTATTGTCTATGCCACCACCCTCCTCTTTTGATGTCACCTCCTCCTCAGCACACTACTGTAGAATGTATGCATATAAACATTTGACATTTCACAAAAAAAAGTTGGCTGGCTGTCCATATATAGAAAAAAATGAGTTTTTAAACGCAGAACTTAGTTGCCAACAAGTTGTATGAACTATGAAACAACGCACAACTACTTCTTATATCTCTATATTCTCTCCTTATACTCTCCCTATAGTATCCCTAGTAGCTAGATTAATAGCTTGTGTCTCCTCAGTTGTTTTTTGGCAGACACAGTCACAACAATCCTATCACATCCCTAGGTGCGCACGGAATGGTGTTTCTTCTTTCTGAGCAGAAGGACCTGGCTGAATACTGCCTCCTGATTGGCTGATCAGGCTGTCTGTCAGCCTTTGAGCTAGTCAGGGTAAGCCCTCCCTCCCAGGGTCAAGTGATCTTCCATCTTCTTCTTTCCTGTCATTATTCCCCACCAATTTTCACAGAAAAATGGCCTTGGGCACCGTTTTGCACAATTCAGACGAAGTGAATTGCAAAAACGTTTGATTCATTTGGTGGAAAAACATTTAGGGAATTCATAACTAATCCGATTGGCTTAGAATCTTTTAGCTCAGGAACGGCCAACCTGTGGCCCTCCAGCGGTTGCAAAACTACAACTCCCAGCATGCCTGGACAGCCTACACCTATCAGCCTACAGCAGGGCATGATGAGAGTTGTAGTTTTACAACAGCTGGAGGGTCGCTGGTTGAGCATCCCTGTTTTAGCTCATCTTTAATGTAAAGCAAAGTATTAAGAAAGACCTTTTATGAGGATTTCATCTGATATAAATATATTGTGCAGAAGTGGACTTTTCCTTTAAGCGCCAGCATCCTTTTGCGCTCTTTTTGTGATCTGCAGTAGATCTATGGTAATGCCTGGGTGCATATTATATAAGTGCAGTCTAAATGAGCAGCACGGCTGCCAGCAGTGTGCAGCATCCAGCAACTCAGATCTATCGATTGGGTACATTACCACTTAGCTCAGAGTCAGTGTGACTGCACATAAGGTCAAGGGGAACAGTTTGTTTACTCTCAGCATCCTACATTAATGGGAGAAGGACAGGTTGGGTCTCCATAGAATTGATTATCTTTCAGCCATGGTTCTTTTCTGCCAGATACTAATTGGTCTTCCTGCTTTTCACTTATTGGGATAGACAAGATGTCAGACGAGTGAAAGTGATGCCATCCTATTATAATTTATTAATGCAGATCCCTGTAGAACACTAAACATTCATAGGTTATGTCAGATTTTTATTTTCTGCCTTACCTTATGCTCAGACCCTAGCTGGGGATGGTGGAGAATAATGTAGGGGGTTCTGGGAACCTTAGAAGTTCTTCCCCACTGTTCTTGCAAATTAATGGATTCTAGCTAGAGCCTTCCTCTGAAACAACAGATCCAGTGTCAACTCAGGCCTGATAGCATAGTTCCAAATGGGCCTTCACCTAGTGTAGAAATTGTTTGATTCCCAATGGTGGCTCTCAGTGATGAGTGGTCATTTCCTCTGTCTCAAGATGGACCGGGAAGCAGAGAGAGGGACCCGGGAAGCATTGGAACAGGAGCAGCTTGGGATCAGTGAACGGAGTTTAAAGAAAGTCTTTCACCTGTTTTTCACCAATATAACTACCAGCACTGCCCCACAGAAGATTGCAGACACATCCCAGACATACCTGTGTGCACTGTGTGTCTGTATTCCATGTCACATCCCAGATATACCTGTGTGCACTGTGTGTCTGTATTCCATGTCACATCCCAGATATACCTGTGTGCACTGCGTGTCTGTATTACATGTCACATCCTAGACATTCCTGTGTGCACTGTGTGTCTGTATTACATGTCACATCCCAGACATACCTGTGTGCACTGTGTGTGTGTATTACATGTTACATCCCAGACATACCTGTGTGCACTGTGTGTGTGTATTACATGTTACATCCCAGACATACCTGTGTGCACTGTGTGTGTATTACATGTCACATCCCAGACATAACTGTGTGCACTGTGTGTCTGTATTACATGTCACATCCTAGACATTCCTGTGTGCACTGTGTGTCTGTATTACATGTCACATCCCAGATATACCTGTGTGCACTGTGTGTGTGTATTCCATGTCACATCCCAGATATACCTGTGTGCACTGTGTCTGTATTACATGTCACATCCCAGATATACCTGTGTGCACTGTGTCTGTATTACATGTCACATCCTAGACATTCCTGTGTGCACTGTGTGTCTGTATTACATGTCACATCCCAGACATAACTGTGTGCACTGTGTGTGTATTACATGTCACATCCCAGACATACCTGTGTGCACTGTGTGTCTGTATTACATGTCACATCCCAGACATACCTGTGTGCACTATGTGTCTGTATTACATGTCACATCCCAGACATCCCTGTGTGCACTGTGTGTGTATTACATGTCACATCCCAGACATACCTGTGTGCACTGTGTGTCTGTATTACATGTCACATCCCAGACATACCTGTGTGCACTGTGTGTCTGTATTACATGTCACATCCCAGACATACCTGTGTGCACTGTGTGTGTGTATTACATGTCACATCCCAGACATACCTGTGTGCACTGTGTGTCTGTATTACATGTCACATCCCAGACATACCTGTGTGCACTGTGTGTGTGTATTACATGTCACATCCCAGACATACCTGTGTGCACTGTGTGTCTGTATTACATGTCACATCCCAGACATACCTGTGTGCACTGTGTGTGTATTACATGTCACATCCCAGACATACCTGTGTGCACTGTGTGTCTGTATTACATGTCACATCCCAGACATACCTGTGTGCACTGTGTGTCTGTATTACATGTCACATCCCAGACATACCTGTGTGCACTGTGTGTCTGTATTACATGCCCAGGAAAAGCACTTTTATTCTGCAGGAAAGCAACTCCCAAGTGCCTGGCTGAAAGTGAAACTAAAAACAGCTTTCTCTCCCGACACGAATTCTAACAGCTATATCTTCTGATCTACTGGATATAATGCTGTGATTTTGGTACCATTTGAAAGCTTAGAATATCAGCTTTCAGAAAAGAAGCATTTTTCTATCTGCTACCAATCCCAAGATATGAGCAGATAAAGCAGCCCTCCCCTCTTCAGTCTGGTTTGCTTTGGGCAGCAGCAGAGCCGGGGACTTGGGAGCTGTTTTCCTGGACATGTAATACAGACACACAGTGCACACAGGTATGTCTGGGATGTGACATGTAATACAGACACACAGTGCACACAGGTATGTCTGGGATGTGTCTGCAATCTTCTGTGGGGCAGTGCTGTTAGTTATGCAGGTGAAAATGAGGTGACAGACTTCCTTTTTTGCTTTTTTATGCAATTCCTCTCCTGACCATTGAGAAGTTCTCAGCTAGATCATCATCTTGCTGAAGGCCAATGGATATGTACTATGTGTCAGACACATCACCTGAGGACACATTTTGTTGGTAAACTTAGATACATGAGTCAGGCATCACAGCTTGAGCCATGGCAAAAAGCTTGCCACTGGTGGCTATGGGTCAGAATCGCACCAATGCCCTCCGTGTTGCAAGGCAGTAATACTAATGTTATATTTATTATAGATTGCTTTGTGTCACTCTGCTTGTCTTGGTGCTGTTATAGGGTTCCCACCCCGTTAGTATTATATGGAATAACAGCAATGGAACATTTTCGGCCAAAAAATGGCCTTCATCAGACACTTTGTCGCAGATGGGGTACTGAAGAAGGAGAACTCAGTGCTGGAGGTAGGTAACTTGATAATTAGGTAATGGCGCCTTACCTACTTATCAAGTTACCTACCTCCAGCGCCGAGTTCTGCTTCTTCAGTACCCTATCTGCGACAAAGTGTCTGATGAAGGCCATTTTTTGGCCGAAAACGTTCCATTGCTGTTATTCCATATAAACTATTTATTAATTAGTCAATAATAGCAGAAACTCTCTGTAGTTACAATAGGCAGAGGCGGTGAGTTTGATGGTAAGATAGCGTCCTTGCTTAGAGACCCTGCAGTACAAAGTAGAACCAATGAAACACTTCCCTTCTGCAATGAGAAGCTACTTAAAATGCTATTGATCCACACACAAAGGGGTACTTAGGGATTTCCTGCTTCTCAGCTGCGCTTGACCTAAGAGTGAAGGAAATATAATCATCAATACAGTAAGTTCCCTCTCTGTGGAGCGTGTCTCCCTCAGGGCGCACTCTGCGGGGAGGGTTTACAGCCTGTTGTGAGAATTGATCCTTTTGGTGGTTATTTCTACTTCACATTGACCTTGTATTTATCACATATTTTTGAGGAATATTTACTTGTTTATTGAAGCACACAAAGTACTCGTGTTACAGTTTGCTCCTCATCCGTTTATACAATGCGTGTAAAGAAACTCAACATTGTTTCTGTTACTTTAAATAAGAAATATTCAAGTCTTACATTGGACACAAATGCAGAGACTTACTGATTTCTTTAGCTTACCTGTCAGCTTTGCCTTGTAGACTGGGACAGAATGAGCAGAGTCATCTCATCATTAGAAGGTAGACAAGTTAAAGGAGTTATCCTGGAAAAGATAATGATGACCTGTCCGAGTTGTTTCAGGAAGCTGGTGAGCACTTTGACAGCTTACCAAGCACAGCGCCATACATAGTATAGTGGCAGTGCTTGGTATTGCAGCCCAGTCCCATTGACTTCAATGGGGCTGAGATGCAACTAGACCACATGACTGGTGTACGGTGACGTCACTGGCCTAGGAAGAGGCCACTGTGCTGACGGAGTGCCCAGCTTCTTTGCTGGGCATAGCTAATTGGCAGGGGTACAATGCGGACTGCTTCAGAGCTGATATTGATGAACTACCCATCGATATCTTTTCCCAGATAACCCCTTTTAAAGGAGTTTATATGGTGGGATGATTGCAGGAGGGGGAGCTGTATAATTTGCTTTTATAGTGCCCACTATTGCCCATATTTCAAGTGTATTTTTGGATGTTTTGTTTTAAATCAATGTCACTGACATAAACTTATAAAGTAATCAGAAATGCTCCTAGGGCAGCCTTCTAGACTGTCTTGCACTAGACTGATCCTTACACATATTTCCACTGTGATCCTCCATCAGTGATATCTCCACCTGAAGCCTGCTAGAGCTACAATACATTAATGGCGGCGACCAAACACTGCCATTTGCAGTGTTCAATACGGTATTTATCAAAAATTACAATGCTAAATCTTTCTTGTCCATATCTTTTCAGGAGATGCGTCACCGAATGGGAGGAACCCCATGACAGCGCACTGTACTGCATACAAAGTGATGGGAACAATATGATAGCCAGTGGATCTTCATACTATGGAGTTGTCAGACTGTGGGACAAAAGAATGAATCAATGTTTACAGGTAAGAGCGGAGAACACACATTCTAATATATAGAATTAAAGTGGATCTGTAAGCTCAATATGTGAGAGCAGCATATTCCAGCTACTGGTCCATACTGCTAGTAGCCAAAATGTCACACAAAAAAAATATTGTGCCTGAAAGAATACAATGGACCCATAGGTTTGGTGCTGTTTGGCTACTAGAACACATCATCTGGCATATTCATCAGTGGAGCGCTCCCCCAGCCCCTTGTTGTAGTGACTGACACCAAGCCCATCGGTCACTGTAGAGAGAGGTGGAGGGACACTGTCCTCATGAGTACACTGGACTACTATCTAAATGGCAATATTTTTTCTGGGGATAATTTGGCTACCAGTAGTACAGACCTATAACTGCAATATACAATCCTTACATAGACCCACTTTTTTAAATGGTTGTGTCATCTTGGAATTTTATGGCATATCACTAGGATAGGCGCGCATCCTGCCTCTGAGACACACATCTATCTCCAGAATGGGCTCCCGAAAGTGAAGGAGAGCTCTCCCTTCATTTCTATAGGACCCATACCTATTTCCAGAACGAGACCCCTGAAGTGAGCGGAAAACAGCCATGCATGCTCGGCCACCATTCCATTGACTTCTATGGGACTGCTAGAGATAGCCAAGCCAGTGCTCGGCTATTTTCGTCAGTCCCATAGAAATGAATGGAGGGTGGCCACGCAAGCATGGCTCCTCTACAATCGCTTAAGGGGTCTCATTCTGAAGACCTTTCTGACATTGGTGTCTAATCCTAGCGATATGCCACCAATGTCTAAGATGAGAGAACCATGTTAAGCTTACAGATTCATTTTAAAACCAAGTGTAGCTGCTCTGTAAGGTATGGTACAGGAGGGCCACAGAGGTAGAAGAAAAGATGGCAGCAACAGCTCATAGATGCTTAGCATGTGGGCAGCCAAAAAACTAAACAAGTCTCGGCCAGAATCTAGAATTATAGAATGCTTAGCCTGCCGTACACCAAATTTCTTAAAGGGATTGACTGACCGCAATGCAAAATTAATTAATGGCTGAAATTTGTTTAAAATATAGAAAAAAGGCTATTCACCTGTTGGAAGCAGCGCTGTTTCAGTGCCAAGGGTCCCGTCCCTGCTGCTTTCAGTCCCTGGAGGAGCAGAAGTGTGACATCCTGTCAATGGTCACCATTCACTGGCCTCAGCGGTGATGTATCTCCCTGAGCAGGACGTGACTACAGAGGCTAAGTGGTCATGTGCCCCTTGTGATATGTCACCACGAGTGAATGGCTGCAGCAGTACAGGTGACCATAGACAGGATGTCACACTTTGTTCCTTCAGGGACTGGAAGCAACAGGGACAGGACCCTTGGCACTGAAACATAGCTAAACACATTCACACACGTTTATTACGTTTTGCGTTGGGGGCTGGACAAGCTCTTTAAAAGTAGGAATAGAAGAAGAGTTTCCTGAGAATGGAAACATTTTTAGTTGCCCCCCTCCCCCCCAATATTAATGAGGTTGGGATTTCCTGTTCATATTTGGCATGATGTATTTCTCTTTGTCTTTCTAGTCCTTCTCCCTGTCATCTCCCACCAGCAGCCCAGTGTACAGCCTTCGCTTCACTACATCTCACCTCTATGCAGCCCTGGCTACATCGCTGCATCGCCTGGACTTCACCGTCTCCAGCTAGCAGTTACCAGCCTTGTCGTACACAGCCTAGATACCATCCCCAAAGGGCGACCGTCCAGAAAAAAAATAAAAATATCTCCCTAATCATTTTAGCCCAAATTAAAATGGTCTTTAGGTAGACTTAGTGTGTGCCAGCAACCTTCTTTATACAGCTTCCTGCTCCGGTCATGTGTGAATAAAGCTTACTCACTGTGTGATGAAACCGTCTCATATACTGCGGGGATCTACCGTTCAATTTGCACTACTTTTGTGGCATTAAAAAATCACAAATGCCTTTGTATTTCCACTATAACTTGCATTTTTACTCCTTTGTCAAGAAAAGTGTGCAGGATTTAGTCGATGGGTCGAAAAGAGGCCAACAAATATATTACGTATACAGTCAGAAAATGGAGCAAATCTGCACCTACTTATAGCAGGCATAGATTTCAATTTTGGGTTTATGATGATGCACCAAACCTATTAAGAGGCTCACCTCATTCTAGTGTTTTGAATCTGCACTGTATTATCTCTGCTTGCAGATATTTAAAGAGAGTCTTTCACCTGTTTTTCACCAATATAACTAAGAGCACTGCCCCACGGAAGATTACATACACATCCCAGACATACCTGTGTGCACTGTGTGTCTGTATTACATGTCACATCCCAGACATACCTGTGTGCACTGTGTGTCTGTATTACATGTCACATCCCAGACATACCTGTGTGCACTGTGTCTGTATTACATGTCACATCCCAGACATACCTGTGTGCACTGTGTGTCTGTATTACGTGTCACATCCCAGACATACCTGTGTGCACTGTGTGTCTGTATTACATGTCACATCCCAGACATACCTGTGTGCACTGTGTGTCTGTATTATATGTCACATCCCAGACATACCTGTGTGCACTGTGTGTCTGTATTACATGTCACATCCCAGACATACCTGTGTGCACTGTGTGTCTGTATTACGTGTCACATCCCAGACATACCTGTGTGCACTGTGTGTCTGTATTACGTGTCACATCCCAGACATACCTGTGTGCACTGTGTGTCTGTATTATATGTCACATCCCAGACATACCTGTGTGCACTGTGTGTCTGTATTACATGTCACATCCCAGACATACCTGTGTGCACTGTGTGTCTGTATTACGTGTCACATCCCAGACATACCTGTGTGCACTGTGTGTCTGTATTACATGTCACATCCCAGACATACCTGTGTGCACTGTGTGTCTGTATTACGTGTCATATCCCAGACATACCTGTGTGCACTGTGTGTCTGTATTACGTGTCACATCCCAGACATACCTGTGTGCACTGTGTGTCTGTATTACGTGTCACATCCCAGACATACCTGTGTGCACTGTGTGTCTGTATTACGTGTCACATCCCAGACATACCTGTGTGCACTGTGTGTCTGTATTACGTGTCACATCCCAGACATACCTGTGTGCACTGAGTGTCTGTATTACATGTCACATCCCAGACATACCTGTGTGCACTGTGTGTCTGTATTACATGTCCAGGAAAAGCACTTTTATTCTGCAGGAAAACAGCTCCGAAGTGCCTGGCTGAAAGTGAAACTAAAAACAGCTTCATCTCCCAACTCGATTTCTAACAGCTATATCTTCTGATATAGTAGATATAATGCTGTGATCATTTGAGCTTGGAATGCTAGCTTTCAAAGAAGGTCAGAACCATTTTTCTTTCTGCAAAGAAAAAAGGGGGGGAGGGTCAGTCAGCACATCCCAGTGTGCAGGTGCACGTTGCCATGGCTAAATACACAAAGGAAAAAAAGACATACAATGCAACAGCACTCTGCAAACCAAATAAAGTACAAAAACGCCATAGTAATAGTGAATATTCTAGTGCTAATGCTACGCTTGTTTAGTAAATTTGAGATTCTTGGCAAATATGTTTTGTACAAAATTATTTGGGCCCGTCTGCCGGCGTCAAGGCGATCTCTGTAAGACGGGACCTAATACTGAATTTTATGGTGGCCGCAAGACACATAACAGGTAGCATTTAGTGTTAGGTCCCGTCTTACAAAGATCGTCTTGACGCCGGCAGACGGGCCCAAATAATTTTGTACAAAACATATTTGCCAAGAATCTGAAATTTACTAAACAAGCGTAGCATTAGCACCAGTATATTCACTATTACTATGGCGTTTTTGTACTTTATTTGGTTTGCAGAGTGCTGTTGCACTGTATGTCTTATTTTTCTTTCTGCTGCCAATCCCAAGATATGAGCAGCTAAAGCAGTCCTCCCCTCTTCAGTCTGGTTTGCTTTGGGCACTTGCAGCAGCAGAGCTGGGCACTTGGGAGCTGTTTTCCTGCAGAATAAAAGTGCTTTTCCTGGACATGGAATAAAGACACAAAGTGCACACAGGTATGTCTGGGATGTGACATGTAATACACACACAGTGCACACAGGTATGTCTGGGATGTGACATATAATACAGACACACAGTGCACACAGGTATGTCTGGGATGTGACATGTAATACACACACACAGTGCACACAGGTATGTCTGGGATGTGACATGTAATACACACAGTGCACACAGGTATGTCTGGTATGTGACATGTAATACAGACACACAGTGCACACAGGTATGTCTGGGATGTGACATGTAATACAGACACACAGTGCACACAGGTATGTCTGGGATGTGACATGTAATACACACACACAGTGCACACAGGTATGTCTGGGATGTGACATGTAATACAGACACAGTGCACACAGGTATGTCTGGGATGTGACATGTAATACACACAGTGCACACAGGTATGTCTGGGATGTGACATGTAATACAGACACAGTGCACACAGGTATGTCTGGGATGTGACATGTAATACAGACACACAGTGCACACAGGTATGTCTGGGATGTGACATGTAATACACACACAGTGTACACAGGTATGTCTGGGATGTGACATGTAATACAGACACATAGTGCACACAGGTATGTCTGGGATGTGACATGTAATACACACACGGTGCACACAGGTATGTCTGGGATGTGACATGTAATACACACACGGTGCACATAGGTATGTCTGGGATGTGACATGTAATACAGACACACAGTGCACACAGGTATGTCTGGGATGTGACATGTAATACACACACACAGTGCACACAGGTATGTCTGGGATGTGACATGTAATACAGACACACAGTGCACACAGGTATGTCTGGGATGTGACATGTAATACAGACACACAGTGCACACAGGTATGTCTGGGATGTGACATGTAATACGCACACACAGTGCACACAGGTATGTCTGGGATGTGACATGTAATACACACACACAGTGCACACAGGTATGTCTGGGATGTGACATGTAATACAGACACACAGTGCACACAGGTATGTCTGGGATGTGACATGTAATACACACACACATTGCACACAGGTATGTCTGGGATGTGACATGTAATACACACACACAGTGCACACAGGTATGTCTGGGATGTGTCTGCAAACTTCTGTGGGGCAGTGCTGTTAGTTATATTGGTGAAAAGCTGGTGAAAGACTCCCTTTAAGTCTACCTGTACTCGTTGCGAATTACGTGTGGTTTTTCCGCATGGATTTTCATGTAGAAAAACCACAGCATAATCCAGTACCTGCAAAGAGAATGAGAGTTGTACACTTTGCGTACTTTCCTCGTGCGGAAATTGATCTGCCGTGGGAATTTTGAAATTCGCAACATGTCAATTGTTTCTGCGGATTTTTAGTGCAGGTTTTATCCTTTTTGATGCAAAGGATGAGATCAGGGCAAAACTTCAAATCTACAAAAAAACCATACATGCGGATTTGGTGCGGAAACGCAGAAAATATGCACGGAAATTCTATTTGGAAAACTGCATGGATTTCAATTCTGTGCCAGAAAACTGAAGATGATAAATGTGGTGGGGACGCCAACCTTCATCACATCACACCTGCTTTTCTGGAAAATGGCGCGATCTGAGGAGAAACAACACTTGCACAAAAAAGTTTGTGACTTTTTCATACAACAAAAGTGGCGTAAATATGTTAAAAAAAGAATCTGCAAGCTGAAGTTCCTCCCCTATCAAACAGAATAGCTGAAATTTTGATATGTCTGGAAAATGCTTGATTACAATGGTATAGAATAACAAACAGGAGTAACACTCACCTCACCGGTCCCCTGTGGCTCCTAGTTCCCTGCCAGTCACTGTGTACTGCGCTTCAGTGGAGACCTAGCATGTCGACACCACTGCCAATGGTTGCAGTGGTCACATGTCATGTTGACACGTCATCACTGGAGCCAGATGAACAGATTCTGGCAGGGGACCAGGGAAGCGTCGGTACAGGAGCGGCAGGAGATTGGTAAAGTGTTTTTTCTTATTTTACTTTATACCATTATAAGCACTTTTGTAACAGTAAAACACAGGGTTAGAAACCCACTTTAACCCTGTTTTCCACATTTAGTCATCTTTTCTTTAGTTATTGGTATATAAAGTAACATTACTACGGGTCTGTAAGCTGTGATACCCACTAGTTCCCATGACAGAAAAACTTGTAATTTATACATTTAAGTCTCTGCTTTTTTAGTTCAGTTGTACAAGAAGTCGTCTTATCAGTCACTGACCGCTATCTCTGTATACACACTTAAGGCCCTTTTAGACGGGCCGATGTGTCTCCCTGCCCGAGCGCCGATCAGCGATATCGGCGCTCGGGCAGGGAGCCTTTACACGGCCCGATGAATCGAGCGCCGGGCCGCACGAGTGATCGCTGTATCACTCGTGCGGCCGGGAAGCTCCATACTGTCAGGCGCACATCGCCTGTTTACACAGGCCGATGTGCTCCTGACAGATTGGATCTTTTGTAGAAACCAAAAGATCCAATCAGCCGACGAACGATCGTTTTGCTCGTTCGTCGGCTGATTAGGGCCACTTTTACACGGGCCAATTATCGGCACTAGCGTTCCTAGGAACGATTTTTCGGCCGATAATCGGCCCGTGTAAAAGGACCTTTACACAGGGAATGCTATCACTGATAATACCACCCCTGTGTATAACTATCAGTGACTGACCGCTATCTCTGTATACACACTTACACAGGGAATGCTATCACTGATAATACCACCCCTTTGTACAGCTATCAGTGACTGACAACTATCTATGTATACACACTTACACAGAGAATACTATCAATCACTGATAACACCTTCCCCGTGTACAATTATCAGGGACTGACAGCTATCTCTGTATACACACTTACACAGAGAATGCCATCAATTATTGATAACACCTTCCCATGTACAGCTATCAGTGACTGACAGTAATTGTATACAGTGATAGCTATTAATCACTAATAACACCTCCCCATGTACAACTGAGCTCAGAAAGAGGAAAGACATAAATGTATAAATTACTGAATCTATAACCATAAAACTATGTCAATCTGCTCAGCTCCTCCTGATCTATAACATGCTGCCTGCAGATTGCACCGCAATTCGTGGTATCAGGTCCTCTTTAAGGCTAGGGCTACACGGCGACAGTTGTCGCGTGACACCCATCGCAGCCCGGATCCCTGGGTATTGGGGATCCAATAGAAATGAACGGGATGCCGCCACAGTCCCGAGAAATCTAACACGGTTGGATTTCTTGCAACTGCCGCGGCGATCCAATTCATTTCTATGGGATCTCCGCTACCCAGGGATCCGGGTGTCGCGCGACAACTGTCGCCATGTAGCCCTAGCCTAAGACGTCACTGGAATCACTGGTACAAATATGAAATATTAAATGCTTGTGTATCTTGCAGGAGGTCTCCACAGTTTGGGTCCTGTGTTTTCTATGAACAGTATATTGTGAAATGAAGCTGATGATTATATATATATTTTAATACATATGGAACAGTTAATTTTTCCTCTTTTTGCAAAAAGAAGAAAACATATTTGCTTTGAAGTTTTTTTTTAATGAATGCTATTTTTGAAACCAATATGTTACTCTTCTGGATTATTTCTAGACTCCTTTCATGGCCTGTTGCACTAAATGTTGTTCTTGGCTTGATTTTTCTTTGTCTTTCTCAAATTCTGTAAGATTGTATTGCTTTATGTCATTGCACAGGGCAGAATGTCAGAGATAAACCTATTTTTATATTGGGATTTACCACGTTTACTTCAACATTTCATGTGCATTTTTCAATCTATTACATTTTTCAGATTTTTTTTCTCAACGAATGTGTTAATTATTATACATTGAAAGTGAATATGTCACATTAAAAGTGAAGTCCAATCTGTAGGCAGTATGTTATAGAGCAGGAGAAGCTGAGCAGATATATAGGGTGACATTTATCATTTTCTCCCCACCCTCTCCACGTTTCATAAGTGGCTAGGGCGGCGTAGAAACTCCAAAATCTGGTCACTGTGGCATACACAGGGTATAAGACTTTTTTACGTGAGAAAATTGACATGAGAGAAATTAAAAAGGTTTTGAAAATTTTACATCTAGTGGGCGTTCTTACTCAGTGACTGACTGGTATGTCTCTATGTATACTCATACGTAGAAAACTATCAGTCATTGAGTAGGACCACCCAGTGGGCTCCTAAGCATAGCAAGATTTAAATGAATAACTGCCAAGTTATCAGTCTGCTCAGCTCCTCCTGCTCTATAACATGCTGCCTGCAGATTGCAAGCAATCAACTGATCACTCTTGCAAGTAGCTGCCAACCTTGTTTTTTAGGTCTTGTCAACAGGACAGACCTTTTTATGTCTCAGCTCTCCCTATCACAGTTCAGGAGGCAGTTGAAGGATGAAACTGAGCATGTGTGGCCTTCTCAGTGAGCCGGTCGAACTATATGGTCGACAGCTATCTTGTGGTCAGATGACACACTTCAAGCCCACCTCTGTCTCCAAGAAGTTGCAGATTTGTACTATCAAGACCTACATCTTATTGTTGTATAAGATATAATCACTGAGGGCAGGATGGACCATAGATTACAATTCAAAACATTACTCTGAGATCTCCATAATTTTGAGTTTTTTCTGTTCTTTTGTATTAATTTTATAAGCATTTAATATTGTATTTTATCCCACAAATTTAAAAGGGGTTTCCCGTACTGGGCTATCCTCAAGATAGGTCATTAATATCAGATTGTGGGGGAATGAAACCTAGTACCCCCACTGATCAGCTGTTATAGGAAGTAGCTGGCACCAGACACTATTCAGTAGATGGACCTTGACACATAATGTTTCGTCCACTGTGTAGCGGCCATGCCCAGGGTACTGCCGCTCAACTCCCATATGAGTGATTGGGAGCTGTGCCGCAGTACATGGCGCTTCCAGCTCTATCCATATAGCGGCTGCCTGACACAGATGATTGGTGGGGCTACCAGGTATTGGACCCCACCAATCTGATATTGATAACCTATTCTGAGGACAGGGGCAGATTGGGAACTTAAAGTGGCCCTGGAAAAAACCTAAAAGTGGCCCCATGTTGTAGGTGGTTCCAAACTGACAAAACGGGGTACCACAAGTAGGCAGGGACAACAGAGTCGGAGTCTGCAATACCATAGTGCAGCACAGAATACTGCCCCAGCAGAACCAAATACCACAGTGCAGCATAAAATCCTGCTGCCCTCACCACAATATTCAACTGTATCACCGTTCAGGAGGACACCTGTGGCGTCAGATCATTATGTACCTGGCTTGCGGCCAGCAAGAGGGCTTGAGTGGTCCTTTGGGCATTGGCCCACCGGGAAATTTCCCTGTAGGTTCTATGGCAAATCCGCCCCTGCCTGAGGACAGCCCATCATTTTCTTAGTCCTTGAAAACTTCAAAACTATTTTACTTGTGTATCTGGAGGAATTGCTTCGTCACAAGAGACAATCAAGCACCTGCATCTCCCAGGATGCATTGCAATTAGCTCTTGTTAACCCCTGCTTCCACATGGATAGAAAATAAAATAGTCCCTCACAAATAACCCTATAGATTCATAAGGGTGAATGAAGGGGAAGGTGGCTTAGTTGTCATGGGCTACTACTATACTTTTTTTTTTTTTTGCTGAAGTTTTGATACATCTCCCTCATTGTCTAGCCAATATCGAAGGTCAGAAAGACATCCTCCTGTTCTCTTAGCATCATCGGGTTGCTGCCATACTATTTCCCTTTCCTTGGCTTTTTTTGGCTTGTAAAAAAACACCATGAAATTCTTGCATTTTTGAGGTGGCATTTTTTTTTCCTATAGAGAAGTCTTTTGGAAAATGTCTGAAAAAAAGCCACACCCAGAGCACACTGCAATTTGCTGGAAAATGCTAGGAAGCCGTGTTCATACAACTTTTTTTTTATAATTTCCTATTAGCCAGCATGTAACATCTGGCCGTGATGGGTTTTTTTTTTACTGAAAAGCGGGGGAGGGGGTGTTATTATGAAAATTGTTCATCGTCTTTGGCTCACCAAGTACTCAAAATCTCTCCACTGCTAGGTCTGGTCATTCCACCATTTTGTTATTTTATAGTTTGTCTCTGTCGTTGCTAATAAGCTTCACATTTGATGTTAGTTATATTGTGCCTTCCTGTTCCTAGCTGATGGAGTTAAGAACTAAGAGTTCCCCTTAGCATCATGCTACCCTGGAGGTTGCTCATCCAAATGCTACTTTTTTTCATTTTTGAGTGTTTTATTGTTATTTGTACATAAGCATTGGCACATACAGTATATTCAGCTTCATGGGCTACGTCTTAGGCCTCATGCACGTGCAAACCATGCGTTGGGTGTTGTATGAGGGAGATAACTCTGTACAGCATGTGATGCTTCAGGGGACACTATTTTCTGTGGGAAGTTTTATATATTTTCATATGAAATTCGGAAGCAAACTGAGGCAAAGCATAGCTTCCTGCACCTCTATGGCTCCATACAAAATGACCATAGTATGACTACGTGCATGAGGCACAACAATGCAAACCGTAAATGGAGGTTTTGTATCCTATTCTTTGTTTCAGTGTTGCTGGATGTACATTGGTTATATTTGGCTTTCAGTGACCGGATTTATTAACACACGGTACACAGACTGTCAGTGTGATATGGCATATATAATTGGATACATGCAAATCTAAGACTTTTGTGGTTTGGAAGCAAGTACCAATAAAACAAATATAAACGTTGCTTGATATGAATGATTATTGCTTTCAAGTTCTTCTCATGTTCATCTGCTTCTGTTTAAGAACCAGCTTCTTCAGAAGAAGGACCCACAGTTGTGTTATTGATCCGCCATATGTCTTTACACTCGTTCATTACGTGTTAGCACAGTTATGGGGTATGAGCCGTAGTGAGGCTTATCTATTCAAACATTTATTTCCCATTAACATGTAATCTCTGTGAGGATCCACTGGTCTTGGGACCCATACATTATATGATGATTCCCACAAAAAGTCTATAATTTATTTTTATTATGTCTCCAGTGTATGAAGCATCTGACAGAATTATGTTCCGAGCGTAATGTAAGGGAACGTGTTCAACAACAATGAATCCCGTCAGGCAGAGCTTATGAAAAGATTAGGACAAGAAAGGGGAGAAGTCAGGATATTACATGGAATTTTGTCAACATGACAAAACTGATCTAGACAGTGGAACTGGATCCATTTATTGCCCACCAAAGTGCCAGTCAGGCCCCAGAATATCCACTTGTTTCTTAGAAATGAAATCTTTGGGTAAGTTTTACACCACTCTTGCTTCTTCTTGTTTCCCATGGCTTTGATTGCAGTATTCAACAGATTAATACATCTCCACAAGGCAATCTATGTTCATTTAAATTATTCCGCATAAGAACATGGTGATAGCGTGATGTGAGGACGCTTCTCTTGATGGTAGAATATAAAATGACTTCCGAAAAATACAGATGAAAACCTGTTGCAGTCTGCAAGAAAACTACAATTAAGGAGTTATATTCCGGAAAGACGTGACACCTCATGCCTTGAGAACAACTGTTTTAACCTGGCCATACACAACAAGTTAGCGAGACTTGATGAGATCAGAGATCAGCTTATGATCTCATGGATATAGGGGCCTGTTGATTGTCCCCTTCTATAAGATGTTGGGGGGGGGACCGAAAGATAGGACAAGCTAGATTTCAACATACCTGGTCCTATGTTTGGAAAGATGAGGAAATGTAAGTATCCACACAAGTTTTAGAGATCTATCCAGGTAGACTCAAAGTAGATTTAAGTAGTTTTCTGGGTTTGATAGTCCTTAAAGAAGTTGTCTAACCCCCGTCCTGGCCAGACTTGCAAAAGAAAACATACTTGCTTCTAATCACTGGGTCCAAACTCCTTCGCTCATCTGACTCAGCAGCCTCACTCAGGTCCTCCATGTGTAAAGGTCCTTTTACACGGGCCGATTATCGGCCGAAAAATCGTTCCTAGGAACGCTAGTGCCGATAATCGGCCCGTGTAAAAGTGGCCCTAATCAGCCGACGAACGAGCAAAACGCTCGTTCGTCGGCTGATTGGATCTTTTGGTTTCTACAAAAGATCCAATCTGTCGGGCGCACATCGGCCTGTGTAAACAGGCGATGTGCGCCTGACAGTATGGAGCTTCCAGGCCGCACGAGTGATACAGCGATCACTCGTGCGGCCCGGCGCTCGATTCATCGGGCCGTGTAAAGGCTCCCTGCCCGAGCGCCGATATCGCTGATCGGCGCTCGGGCAGAGAGACACATCGGCCCGTCTAAAAGGGCCTTTAGTATCCACTTTGATGCTGCTGCAGCCGATGGCTAACTTAAGCAGTGACCTGACGCCCTTCAGTCACATGTCGGTCACTGGGCAGACTGGTAACTTAAAGTGGCTCTGGAAAAAATACTAAAAGTGGCCCCATTTTGTACTTGGGTCCAAATTGATGGAAGGTATGGCCAGAAATACCATATTGTTGCACATTATACCACCCCAACAGAGCCAAATACCACAGTCCATCACAAAATACTGCCAGCAGCACAAAATACATCCCCAAAAACTTCCACTGGTCGGCCGGGAGGAGGGCCCAGACGGCCAGGGGGGGGGCATCAGCCCACCGGGAAATTTCCCTGTAACGTCTATGGCCAATCTGCCACTGCTGGGGGACCTGAACGAGGCAGACTGGGGAGTGAAGGAGCTGGAACCCAGTGGCGGCGAGTAGATAAGTATGCTAAATAACCCCAAAAGGTGGCCAATAATTTTTTACTATTCAAAAGGTTCCCTGACAATATGTATGTGCTTCACTCGATCATTTCAGCATTTACATGAAGAGAAGTTTGAGAACCATAATCCTACGTGTAGGTTACAGGTCTTAAACCCATTCCAGCAGTGTTGTCATCTATCTGCAAAAAACGTTAGCTATCATGGCTGACCCTACTCTGGACTATATAAAAAGTATTCTTGATTCCCTCCATCTAGATGTAGTCTTTGTAGAATATTTTTTGTCTAGAAGTGAATGTGGGAGAATTTAAAACAGATCCAAAGACAGATTTTCTGAAAACAGGATACTATTGACAAGACCAAATAGTGTGAAGCTCGAGATCCATCATGTGAAGTTCTGCGCTATTGTCAAGAGGTCAGACGTAAGGGAACAAGCAGTCACCTGAAACAGGAGCTAATCAGATCACCTTTGAATAAAGACAGTTTTCCTTCTTTATCTTCGTCAAAAGTGTAACGTGACTCCTAAAATGAATTGCGTTTAGCTATCTGGCCTCTCGGCTTTGGGGCAATATAAACATCTATAGAAGAAGAAAAATGCAAATAACCCGACTCCTTCCCAATATTGACGTGTTTTTACCAAAGTGTCTGAAGTATTTGAGTAGACGTGTCGCAGTTGTATCAGATAAAGCAGTGGTTTTGACTAAAACCTTTGTGTTTTGCTCCTGCAGAGTCCAGGCATGGTCACACGTCCCATCATTTGTCAATCAGACTTACCATCAAGATATCTGGGGATTCAGCTCACTGTGAATGTAGATGCATTACTTAATGGTCTACTGCTCACTATTAGCTTTTTTTTCAGACACCTATAAAAGAAAGAATATAGTGGATAGAACTGGGACAGCCCTGAAAAGAGATCAAAGGAAAACATGTAGCCAATGCAAGTCAATGGATTATTTAACGGTAATAGTACTGGATACTTTTCACACGTTCTTCAAAGAGCTACGAGAAGCTGCATGTTTTCCGTAGAATAAACCTGGGACTGTAGACTGTTGTATAGACGCAGCAGATATGGTATTGTATCTTACAAATCTGTACATGCAGTTGGCCAGAAAAAAAGTTAAAGGGCTTGTCCCATTACAATTACTTATGCTCATTCCACAGCATTGGGGATAATCACGAAAACAGGATCCCTGTGCTCCACCATTTGAATGGAGTGGCGGTCACACTTGCACACTGCTGCTCCATTCAGGGGCGGATTGACCATAGACCTTACAGGGAAATTTCATGGTGGTTCGATGCCCAGGGGGCTGACTGAGCCCTCCTCACGGCCGTCTAGTGTAAGTTTTTGGGGTTGTTTTTTGTTCTGCGGGCAGTATTTTGTGATGGACTGTGGTATTTGGCTCTGTTGGGGTGGTATAATGTGCCACAATATGGTATTGCTGGCTCTGCCTTCCATCAATTTGCACCCGATTACAAAACGGGGCCACTTTATGTTCCCAATCCGCCCCTGGCTCTATTCAACTTTATGGAACTGCCAGAGATAGGCACGTACAAGAGTCTCATTGAGTTGAATAGAGCACCAGCGTGCATGTGCGAGAGCGTCTCCATTCTAAAGGGGGGGGACACAGGTCACCTGTTCTTGTGATCGGCAGGATGGGCCATAAGTGTTTGTAATGGGACAACCCCTTTTGGGGTACAACAGGGGTCATCAACCTCTGGCACTCCAGCTGTTGTGTTCTTGTCCCAGCATGCACACTTGCTCCGCTGTTCTTGCAACTCCCGTTGAAGTGAATGGAGCATGCTAGGAGTTAGAAGTTCACAAAATCTGCAGTGCCAGAAGTTACTGACCCTGCAGGGTGTCCACAATGTGCCTTGCATGTGACTGCTGCCTCCTCAGCCCCATGCCAAACAAGTGTCCAGGATGAAGTGTCATTTATAGATGCCTAGCACTGGATTGGCATTGGAACATACAGATTTGCTTTTCTGCCCAACCTGTCTTATTCAGAGGTGACCTCAGAATGCATCAAATGCATCAGAAGCAATGGCTACATTAAGGGTAATTGCACATACTGCAGGTGCAGGTTTACAAACAGAAAATCTACTGATTTCGAGCAGATTTCTGTGCGTTTCCGCACCAAAAATAGCATGTACAGTCATGGCCAAAAGTTTTGAGAATGATACAAATATTAATTTTTACAAAGTCTACTGCTTCAGTTTTTATAATGGCAATTTGCATATACTCCAGAATGTTATAAAGAGTGATCAGCTTAACAGCAATTACTTGCAAAGTCAATATTTGCCTAGAAAATGAACTTTATCCCCCAAAACACATTTCAACATCATTGCAGCCCTGCCTTAAAAGGACCAGCTAACATCGTTTCAGTGATTGCTCCATTAACACAGGTGTGGGTGTTGATGAGGACAGGGCTGGAGATCAATCTGTCATGATTAAGTAAGAATGACACCACTGGACACTTTAAAAGGAGGCTGGTGCTTGGCATCATTGTTTCTCTTCTGTTAACCATGGTTATCTCTAAAGAAACACGTGCAGTCATCACTGCACTGCACAAAAATGGCCTAACAGGGAAGAGTATCGCAGCTAGAAAGATTGCACCTCAGTCAACAATCTATCGCATCATCAAGAAATTCAAGGAGAGAGGTTCCATTGTTGCCAAAAAGGCTCCAGGGCGCCCAAGAAAGACCAGCAAGTGCCAGGACCGTCTCTTAAAAGTGTTTCAGCTGCGGGATCGGGCTACCAGCAGTGCAGAGCTTGCTCAGGAATGGCAGCAGGCAGGTGTGAGTGCATCTGCACGCACTGTGAGGCGGAGACTCTTGGAGCAAGGCCTGGTCTCAAGGAGGGCAGCAAAGAAGCCACTTCTCTCCAGAAAAAACATCAGGGACAGACTGATATTCTGCAAAAAGTACAGGGAGTGGACTGCTGAGGACTGGGGTAAAGTCATTTTCTCTGATGAATCCCCTTTTCGATTGTTTGGGACATCTGGAAAACAGCTTATTCGGAGAAGACGAGGTGAGCGCTACCACCAGTCTTGTCTCATGCCAACTGTAAAGCATCCTGAAACCATTCATGTGTGGGGTTGCTTCTCAGCCAAGGGAATCGGCTCTCTCACAGTCTTGCCTAAAAACACAGCCATGAATAAAGAATGGTACCAGAATGTCCTCCGAGAGCAACTTCTCCCAACCGTCCAAGAGCAGTTTGGTGATCAACAATGCCTTTTCCAGCATGATGGAGCACCTTGCCATAAAGCAAAGGTAAAAACTAAATGGCTCAGGGAACAAAACATAGAGAGTTTGGGTCCATGGCCTGGAAACTCCCCAGATCTTAATCCCATTGAGAACTTGTGGTCAATCATCAAGAGACGGGTGGACAAACAAAAACCTACAAATTCTGACAAAATGCAAGCATTGATTGTGCAAGAATGGACTGCTATCAGTCAGGTATTGGTCCAGAAGTTGATGGAGAGCATGCCAGGGAGAATTGCAGAGGTCCTGAAGAAGAAGGGTCAACACTGCAAATATTGACTTGCTGCATTAACTCATTCTAACTGTCAATATAAGCTTTTGTTACTCATAATATGATTGCAATTATATTTCTGTATGTGATAAAAACATCTGACAAACACACATAAAAACCAGAGGGCAGCAGATCATGTGAAAATAGAATATTTGTGTCATTCTCAAAACTTTTGGCCATGACTTGGTATTACTTGCATTTTTCATTGCATTGCAAAGGGTGAAAATTGCAGGAAAATTTAAAAACACAACGCACACACACACAACTGACATACTGCAGATTTTAAAATCCATACGGCAGGTCAATATCCACACAGAAGAAAAAAAGTAAAGTGTACATGAGATTTTTCTAATCTCATTCACTTTGCTGGTACTGTATTACACTACAGTTTTTCCACACAAGAATTCAAGCAAAAAAACAGATGCTTGGGGAAAAAAACCTGAATGCAGGGCTTTTTTTCTGTCTAAAATAACGTATCTCAGGAAGAAATGGCTCAAACGGATGCCAAATGTGCATAACTGATGCTCAGGATCTGTTTATTTTCTGTTCTTCTGACGAATCAGGATAAAATTGTGTTTTTCTCCATAGGCTTATCTACAAGACTTAAAAATGCCATTAAAAAATAAAAAAGGCATGAAAAACTCATCATTTTCTACAATGCTGAAAATATGCATGTGAAGGAGGCCTCACTTAACCACAGTGCTCAATTAACCCCCAACTAATCAATTAATTCCTCAAAGCGATTGTCCCATTTTACTGATCATAAGAAATGAAGCATATTTGCCATTTCGTGCTGTTAAAAATGATCCAGTGAAGGTTTCTGACAACATGGTGCCACCTGGTGGTCTAAGTGTGTAGCAATGTGTACATCCATCTATTGAGCTGAGTGGTGGTGGTCACATATACTCAAGTCACTCTCCCCACAGCCAGGGGAGACATTTTCATTAGCTTCTATGCAATGAACATGGGTGAAACACTCAAGGCATGAATGTATGTATGTACTGTATATATATATTTGTATACACATTAATATACATGGTGGCTTAAAGGAAGCCCTGTTACCAGGCAATTCACTGTTAAACCAGGCATAATGCCTTGTGGCTAGCTCATCTGAATGTAAGGATTCATTTTACATAGCAATGTGTTCCTTCATTGTGGAGAAAACAATACTCTTTAAGCATATGCAAATGAGCAGTTAATTGTACCAAGGGCAGGCCTAAGTCACTCTGTGCACCCTTGCTCCTCCTGCTTCCTCTGCCAGCCCCTCCTTCTCCTTCCTGATGGACAAGGCCAGGTTCCTGCACAGTCAACTTGCCTGGCCCTGACTCACTTTAATTTCTACACAAGGAGACAAAGTACAGGAAGTGTTGTCAACAGAATATCTTGGTAGTGTAGTCATCTCATGCTCTTGTTTTTTTTCCTTTTTCTTTGGCGCTTAAGAGTCTTTAAAATATTTCTAGAATGTCTATAAATAGCCAAAATGCAAGAATAAAATATAGTGTATTAATGGGTATATATGCTTTTTTGGCAGTGTTTTTAAAGGTGTTGTGCAGTGCAGTTCCTCAGGATCAGTCATCAATATCAGATTGTCAAGGGCCCAACTCCTGACACCCTCATAATCAGCTTTTTGAAGGGGTTGTGATGCTTGTGCAAGCCCTGATTCCTCTTTACTTGCACATTGTCTCCTTTGCAGTGAAATGACAACTGCTTGTCCCATTCACAGGTTAAAATTGTGCAGATCCCCTATTAGAAGAAATTACCTAAGTCAGACATTTTCTGTAGCTGCAGATAGGATTGTGGTGGAATTTTGGGCCATTCCCCCCCCCCTAAAAGGTTGAGGTCCACACTCTGAACTAAAAAAAAGATATGTGTGTTGGAAGGCCTGATTTGGCCTAGAGTCTGGACCTGAATACTTTTGTAAATGCATGTAATTAAAAATTTTGTATAGCCAATGAGTTATTTAATAAAATGCATCTATATAGCACCACCTGTTTGTTTTTTTTTCTTATTTCTTTGTCCTGCTCGCTTAGATGGCCGCACATGCTCACTTCCATCCTTCAACTGCCTCCTGAGCTGTGATAGGGAGAGCTGAGACACACCCCCTGAGCTATGATAGGGAGAGCTGAGACACACCCCCTTATTTACAGCAGAAAAGACACTCCCCTTGAGCTGTCAGCTTGATATAAATTTAGCAGAGCAATGAATGGAGAGATCTCTGGATCCATGTGAGGTATAGGGCTGGTTCTAGCTTCGTTAGAAATAAATTGTCATGGGGGGGCGTGGCCTAGCACCTGATGGCGGCGGACGCGTAGGTCTCTGGCTCCGTAGCTGTGCCGCATTTAATCGAGACCCCGAGCATCATCTGCCCCCGTGATATGGGGAAAAAAGCCCCCAAGAAGCTCCCCCACGGTGCCCTACCTGTCGGGGACACACAGCAGCGCGGCACCCTCCACGATTTCATCATGCGGCCGTCTCGCGCCGCCTCTCCAGCGCCGCCATCTTCTCCACCGGGCCTGCTGAGAGAGAGCGCGCTCCCCCAGCGTAGGGGTAGAGCGCATGGCGATCGGGCCCCAGATCCAGCCTCCTTACAGCCCGCGGACCCCAGCGCCCTACAGCAGCCCTCACAGGCTCCACAAGAACGGGATGGGGGAGCTGGCCATGTGCCCAAGATGGCGCCCTCTCCCCCTGTGCTTGAACAAGAGGGGGACCCTCCCCCACAGGGTAGTGGAGGTATTGACTGCCCAAGACCGTCAGGGTCTCCTGCCTCCCTGCGTCCTCTTCAGGGTGGTCCTGCGCCCCCCTCATCTCCCCAGTGGGGTTCAGATATCCGCACGGGACCCATTCTCGCAGACGGAGAAGATGATCCGGGCGCTACCCCTTCCTTGTCGCGGTACGCAGCCCCCACACCAGCCTGTTCCCCTTGCCAAAACTCTGACCTGAGACATGGCTCTCCCTCCAGACCTCCATCACCCTCAGATTGGGCCTCTATCTTCTCTCAATTGCCCACCAAAAGTGACTTTCAAGCTCTGGTCACCGAGGTAACAACTACCTGTCGCTCTGAAATTTCCGCAGTACGGCGGGACTTACTTTCCATATCCACCCGAGTGGACTCCCTTGAAAAAGCCCATACCCTAACGAGGGCGACTGTCTCCCAGCTCCATACCTCAGTCAGCTCACACGTTGCGGAATTCCGAGAAATTCAGAGACACCTAGAGGACTTGGATAATCGGGGGCGAAGAAATAACATTAGAATTCGTGGCCTACCAGAACCACAAGATACTGAAAACTTACAAGAAACTCTAGATGCCCTCTTTAACCAAATCATGGGAGACGCCTTGACCTGTACCACCAAACTAGACAGAGTACATAGAGCCCTGCGGCCTAAAGGATCATCACCGCAACCTAGAGATGTTATTTGCTGTGTGCACGATTTTGCTCGGAAGGAAGCCATTATGGGGAAAGCTCGGGAAATACGTAATCTGAATTTTCAAGGGGCCCGTGTCCAATTGTTTCAGGATCTGTCTCGGATTACCTTACAAAAACGTAGACTCCTACGCCCTCTATTGGACAATCTCCAGTCCCGTCGCAACCCTTACCGTTGGGGGTTCCCCTTTGCCCTGATTGTCCGGAAAAATGGCCGACCTATCTACCTCCGCTCTTACGAGGACCTGGACTTCTTCTGCGCTGCACTGGACCTGCCTACCCCAGAGCTAGCGGATTGGGAGACCTCTGCAACTTCCCTGCCTCCGCCACTGACCTGGCAAATCCCGGGCAATTCTAAACGTCGACGATTACCTTCACCTAAGGTACCCATGGAGGCTCCAGATGATTCATCCCCAGCCGCACGAAGGCTGCAGTCTGCGCTGCTGACTCATCCTCGCTGACACTTTCAAGATCGAAACGTTGTTCCTGGCGGTATCTTTTGGACTTCTTGGCCTAAATGCCCGCTCGGGGCCCACTCCTAGTGTTGCCCTTGTTGTCACAGTCGTGGTGGCAGCGCTGGCGGCACTTAATGTTTTTCTTTTATTGCACAGTTGCGAGTAGTTAGTACCTTGTTGTTATCTGATATTGTTTTTTACCCTATCAGGTTTTGCTGGGTTTTTCTGACCCTTTTCCTGGGGCGCGACTGCCTCGGACCTCCCTTTTACTTTATCTAGGGCCCGTCTCAGACCTCTGCTCTCTTTCCTAGTTTTTTTTTTGGAACAGTGGTCTGATTTTTCCTACTTAATTGAGTTGTATACTTACTAGTTTATTTGTTCGTCCTGTCTATTGGTGTCGGTGTCTACCCCTATTTTCCCTTCCGGTTACCCCCTCCACCCTTTGCTCCCTTACCCACTATCTTCTCTTTTAGTCTCTCTTGACCTCCCACGTGGAAACAGTCTGGAACTTGCCCTATCTGCTGACGGTAGGATCGCACAACCGATTGATATTGGACATCTTGTGGGTGAGTGAACATTGACCCATCTTATTACACACTCCCCTAGCTTTTACACATGGCTACACTAGTTACAATAAATGTCAAGGGACTGGGGTCCAATACTAAAAGGAGACTGGTACTTCGCGAATTACGCAATTTACGGGCGGACGTCGCCTTTCTACAGGAGACCCACTTTGACCAAACAGGAACCTTTAACTTTGCCAAACATTATTACCCCCGGGCCTACCTAGCTAACCACTCACGCCGGAAGGCAGGGGTTGCTATCTTACTCTCGGCGTCCTGTCCTATCTCCATAACGTCCTCCCACATTGATCCAGAAGGTCGATATATCATTCTGGAAGGTACCTATCAGGACCGCCCTATTGTATTATGTAACCTCTACGCCCCCAATATTTCCCAATTAGCGTTTATACGTAAGGTTTTTAGTCGGCTCCATACTTTACCCCCCGCGGCTTGGATTATCGGAGGAGACTTTAACATGGTCTTCTCTGAGTCTGCAGACAGGCTCTCACTTTCACTTGCTACACCTTCTCCAGTCATGTCACGACTAGCGAGGGATTTTCGCAGCACAGTTCGTAAATCTGCCCTGTTTGATCTCTGGAGGGTTGACAACCCTACCAGTCGACTGTTTACATTCTACTCTCCCCCTCATCAAACACATACCAGGATAGATTATTTCTTTGGCAACGCCCTCACCCTGAAATTGCTTCAAGAGGTCACAATTGGTCCCATTTCATGGTCAGACCATGCCCCGGTTACGCTTACTCTCGCCTCCCGACCTCAGCCACCCCGTACATGCCATTGGCGCCTTAATGACTCCCTGCTGAAATCATTACCTACCCATACTGAAATTAAACAACACATCCAGACGTATTTTACGGAAAACACAAATTCGGTTCCCTCCCCTGCCACGTTATGGGAAGCTCACAAGGCAGTTGTGCGTGGCCAATGTATTGCATTGGCCTCCCGCCTTAAGAAGGACAGATTACACCGAACACAGGAGCTCACGGCCCAAATCGTTTCTTTACAAAACCGACTACAGACCAGGCCTAGTCTTCCCCTCCTGAAGGAGTTAGTGGCTGCCCGAGCTAAACTGAGAGATGTGGTCACATACAAAGTGGAACGTCTGTTGTTGTACTCCAGACAACGCTTTTATGAAAGGGGCAACAAAGCCCACACAATTATGGCTAGACAACTAAGAGACAAAGCAGCTAAGAGTACTCCGCAGGCGGTGAAAGACTCATCTGGCTGTCCCCAATATCATCCTACCGCTATCGCTCGCTGTTTTCAAGAATACTATTCTCAACTATATAATTTAAATCCTCCTGACCAGCATCCTCCACCGATATCCCGAATACAGGAATACCTGAACTCTTGTTCCCTCCCTAAGCTCCCGCCGGTGGCGGTAACCTCACTCAACGCCCCTATCACTACAGAGGAACTAAACGAGGTGATTAAGGGACTTCCGGCGGGTAAGTCCCCTGGCCCAGACGGTTTCACCGACTTATATTATAAGACCTTTGGAGCTGAACTTTCCCCTCACCTCCTGGCCCTTTATAACTCATTTCTCCAAGGCTCCTCGATCCCTTCCACTATGTTAGCATCCCATATTGTAGTGATCCCCAAACCTGGCAAGGACCCGCAGGACTGTAAAAGTTACAGGCCAATTTCATTATTAAATGCTGATTTGAAGATTTTTACCCGCATCCTTGCTGTACGCCTGAACGCATGGCTTCCCACCCTAATCCATAAGGATCAAGTAGGGTTTATTCCATGCCGTCAAGGAGGGGACAACACCCGAAGGGTTCTTAATTTAATTGATCTGGCCACTCTCACCGATTCACAGTTGGTGATTTTGAGCCTTGATGCAGAAAAGGCCTTCGACCGCATTGACTGGTCGTTCTTATTTGAGACCCTTCGGGCGTTCGGTATTTCTGGCCCTTATCTACAGGCCATTTATGGTTTATACTCAACCCCTTCGGCCTTGGTCAGACTTTCGCACTGTTCCTCTGCACCATTTACTATTTCCAACGGCACACGACAGGGATGCCCCTTGTCACCATTGATATTCGCTTTATGTATAGAACCCCTTGCTGCCCACATTAGATTGAATCCCGATATCCAGGGCCTTAGGGTTAGGGATAGGGAATTTAAAATCTCCCTATATGCAGACGATGTGCTCCTCACATTAACCAATCCCCACATTACATTGCCCAACTTACATGCGGCCCTCCTGAAATATGGGTCCCTCTCAGGCTATAAAGTCAACACCTCAAAGACTGAAGCCATGCCCATCCTTATCCCCGACACGGATCTGCACAGGCTTAAAAGTTACTTCCCTTACCGGTGGACGGCAGAGGCTCTCAAATACCTAGGAGTCTTCATAACTCCTTCATACTCCTCTCTTTACGCTAAAAACTTTGTCCCTCTTTTTAGAGAGCTTAAAGCCCTTCTCCATAAATGGAAGCCCCTGTTCTTATCCCTTCTAGGTCGAATAGCAGCGGTGAAAATGTCGCTACTCCCGAAACTGTTATATTACTTTGAGACACTTCCGTACGTATCCCACTGTCGCAACTTAAACGATTGCAACAGGATATTTTTGACTTCATATGGCAGGGTAAACGCCACCGCATCCCGCGTCAAGTTATGATGTCAGCTATAGAGAGAGGCGGTCTCTCAGTCCCCAATGTTTTACATTATTATTGGGCTACCCACTTGCGTGTAATTCCGTTTTGGGCCTCTCACCTGGCGTTCACCAAATGGGTGGAAATAGAAAAACTATGGCTCGCTCCTATGCACCCGAATACCTTATTATGGCAACAGACCCCAACATCTTCTCACCCTTTGCTACTTGGACCAATGGCCTTCACAAAACACATATGGGACTCCTGCCACAAACGCTTTGCCCTTGCCTCCAACCGCTCGTCCATGATCTCCTTCCTATACAATCCCGCCATACCATCTGGTATGAGCGCTCCCATGGTGCGGGTTTGGTCATCGCTGGGTCTCTTTCGGATAGCTGACGTTGTAGATGCTTCCACCCTGACATTCAAATCCTTTGAACAACTGCAAGAACATGCTAAATTGCCAAAGTCCGAAAGTTTCCATTATCTACAGATTCGTCACTATGTGAGCTCTACATTTGGGTCGCTCCAAGTCTCCACCCCTACTGGGTTTGAACGTTTATGCCGACAGGGTACAGACATAAAAGGTCTAATTTCTATAATTTATCGCCTATTAGCCAACCCGGCAGAAGGAGATCCCCCTCACCATAAGTATATGGATAAGTGGTCCAATGATGTCGGTTCTCCTATCTCCCTCTCGGCCTGGCAGACCATTTGGAACAGAGCAGCGCAATCCTCTATCTGCACCACTTATAAGGAGACGCAGTATAAGCTGCTTATGCACTGGTATCACACACCAGCCCTCCTACACTCCCTGAACCCGGCCATTCCATCGGCCTGCTGGCGCTGCATGAGGGAGGTCGGAACCTTATACCATATATTTTGGACATGCCCCCTGATTACCCCATTTTGGGAAGGCGTTAGAGACTTACTACACTCACTTCTCTCGACATCTGTGGCCCTGGATCCAAAGATCTACTTACTCAACATCCCACCCCAGAGAATGAGCAAGCATGCTTCCAGACTGTTTCTACTGTTTTGCACAGCAGCCAAATCCCTGATAGCCAAGTCTTGGAAACAACCCAATACCCCGTCCATGTCTATGTTCATGGCCAGAATAAGGGATATCAGATCTCTGGACTATCTTACGGCATCTCTCAATAATACAGTAGATCAGTTTAATGCGATATGGCAGCCGTGGGACGCACACCCCTCATACCCCTAGAACTGCTGTCTTCAATTAAGGAATCACACTGTCCTCACTTTCTGCCCCTAACTACTTTACCCCCCCCCCCTCTCTTTCCTGCTATGTCTTTCCCCCTTGGTTGTGTTTGTCTCGTCTATTGTCTATACCTCCGTCATGGTGGGCAATCACCTTATTAAAGCCTACAACCTTGAGAGATTTAGGGTACATAATACTTGGATATTACAGGCGCTATCTTTGCTGCACGGATTGGTACTGGGTCTCTCATGTATATCCTCTACTATGTTACATGTTTGCTCTGACGGTTTCTTTTTTCATTTATATTTCTCTTTTGATGTACTGTTTTATATTGTTTTATATTGTATGTATGAAACTGTAAAAAATCAGGTACTTTTACAGTGCCAATAAAATAAACAGTTTAAAAAAAAAAAAAAGAAATAAATTGTCATGTTCTATATGATGTCCGATTTTCATTTTTTACATTAGTCATGGGATAACCCCTTTAACCTTTTAGGTAGGAATGGTCCAAAATTCCACCACAATCATATCTGCAGCTACATAAAATTTTTTCTACTCGGGACTCACCAAGGGGAAATGGCACAAGAGGGACAGGTCCCGGTTTAGATGGCCTTTTCGGAACAAGAAGCCTATATTATGTTTATGGGATGTGAATGCAGAGCTTCTTACATCTGAAACATAGTAAGATCTATTTTTTTTCGACTTTTTAATACAGAATAATTGGTTCCACAGTAAGTGATATATGGCACATTTTAATTGACAGAATAAATTCTAACTTCCCGTCCATTCAAAAAAATTATACCTATATTATCTATTACGTCTAGTACATATATTATCGATACGTAGAAGTAAAAAAGGCTTGGTGAGCTTTTACATACTGTCACCTGAATATTTATGTTTCAGTCATTACCAGCCAACCCATGAGTATGCCATTGTGACAAATACTACTGCATGCTGCCAACAAATACCGCCTAACAGCACATAATTCCTCCCCAGCAGTGCCTAATAAACACCACAGTGAAACACAAAATACGCTTCAAGAAGTGGCAGACAAGATTCCTCCCTAGTTTCTCTAGTGAACTTTTTTTGGACAGCAGCGTCTTCCTTCTTATACAACAGATTTCCTCTATTACATGTTTATAATAAGGACCTACAACTGTTCCGACCACCTCGTCAAACACGCCTATTTCACAACCCTATCTCCTCACTATCCAATAATCCAAAAAAACTCTTTGGACACTTTTCACACCCTCCTCAACTACATGCCGCCATCACTGACCTCTATGCTAAAGATCTGGCCACCTGCTTCAAAGAGAAAATTGAAAACATCTGGCATGAAATTAGCTCCCAGTCTCCAAGCATCATCGACTGTCTTCCCTCCTGCACCTCCTATGGTTCTCCTTCTACTTTTGACCCAGTCAAAGAAGAAATCTCTAGGCTCCTCTCTTGTTCTCGCCCTATCACATGCATTTACTGACCCCATTTCCTCACACCTCCTCCAGTCTCTCTCCTCGGCCGTCACCATTTACCTAACTTAAATTGTGAACCTCTCTCTCTTGGTATATTTCCCTCCTTTTTCAAACATTCTGTTATAATCGAGTTACTGAAAAAAAAAAAACAACCCAAAACATCTCTTGACTCGTCTTGCACAACTTACTACAGACCTGTCTCTAATCTCCCCTTCAGCTCTAAACTTCTGGAACACCTGGTCTATTCTCACCTCATGTTCTATCTCTTTGCTCTCTCCTTCACCCCTTACAATGGTTTCTACCCTCTTCACTCTACAGAAACAGCCCTTACCAAAGTTAAACATGACTTCCTGACAGACAAATGCAACAGTGACCACACTCTACTCATTCTTCTGGATCTCTCTGCAGCATTTGACATCGTATCCTGAGGATAGGTCACCAAAATCTAAATCGTCTTTAAGACAGAGTTCACACTTATTTGCATATGTTATTGTAGGCCAAAACCAGTAGTGAAGCCCACTCAGAGGTATAAGGTATAATGAAAAGATCTGCACCTGTTCTATGTTTTTGACCCACATGTAGTTTTGGCTCACAATAACTGACCAAATAACTGAAGTGTGAACTCAGCCTAAATACTTCTTGAGAACTCATCATTAGGGAGTTTTTACTTTTTCTCCCTGCACTGTGGATGTTTACTCACTGCTCTTAAAAAACAGGAACATTGTGTTGTCAGTTTAGTTAGTTTGCGTTTCTCTATACGTGTGACTTGGATAACAATCAGACCACACTTTATCAGGTATCAACGTAGAAATCCAGGTCATTCCAAAAGGGTTCAGTTACTTTTTCTTTAAAAAGTAGTGTGTTTTGTACATACACCGACTAGTATTGAGTGAAGCGAGCTTAGGATGCTTCAGCCGAAGTCGCTTTGTTCAAAACTTCGGAATACTGTACAGAGATCCGTCTCCGTACAGTATTAGAATGTATGGGCTCCGATGAGCCAAAGTAAGTTATTCAAGAAGTAGCACATGACTTCGTTGAATAATTACGGTAATTAATTTTTAAAGTGGAAAACTACTTTAAAACCTGAAAACGAACTTGGCTTTGGTTCTGACTAGTACCTCGGAACAAAAGCAGAGTTCTTTTTCAAGTTTTAAAATGGTTTTCGACTATAAAATTCAACTACCTAAGTTATTCAACAAAGTCACGCGCGACTTCGTTAATAACTAACTTCGGTTCATCGGAGTCCATACATTCTAATCTCCTACGAATCTCCGTGCAGTATTATTCCAAAATTTTGAAAGAAGCGACTTCGGATGATTAAAAAATAAAAATGCTGATGTACCGTAATCACCAGTGACACAGAAGCCCAAGAGACCATTCTGCCGCTCTATCGGACGTTAAGTTGGGCACATACGGGGTTTTGAATGAAAAGACATTGACAAATCTTGCAAGGGAACAACAGATTTCTAAGCAAGTTAATTTTGGAGCAATAGGGAATTTTCATTTCTGGTTAGATGGAGCATGGTTCATGGATGGTTGCTACTTAAACTCAACCTTATGGTTTCTATCTTACCTTCATTCTGTCTGGAAACTCTTGACACGAATATCACAATATATTTTCTTAAATCATCTAAAACATTATCCCAGCCCATTCGTCCTGAAGTCTAAGCGTTCATGAATCACTGTATAATCTGCAGGTCTATAAGGTTGGTCTGTTAAATGTTACTATAATCTACATGGCACTTTTATAATTTAAATTGGAGCCATTATGCCGCCTTTCCTGACAGAGGGTCTACAAGGGATTAATACAGACACATAAAACCATGTCCTCTCATCCATTAACGTTACATGTATGATATGGGCGTTTTCCACTGAAAGTCCAATTACCGAATTATATAGAAGGGAGTAGCGATGGGGAGGGGGGG
Source organism: Rhinella marina (assembly GCA_900303285.1). Taxonomy (NCBI): domain Eukaryota; kingdom Metazoa; phylum Chordata; class Amphibia; order Anura; family Bufonidae; genus Rhinella; species Rhinella marina. The sequence goes on along the minus strand of ONZH01012464.1, from coordinate 84,458 downwards.
TCCAAACATACTGAAAAGTCAGAGACGTACTTATCATACACATTTATTTTATTAAATACAAAACTAGAAAGATAATGCAGACTTTTCACAATTCACTGAGTTTTGCACTCAACATCCCCTTCAGAACTGGACTTCATAGATTTCAGTTCCTTCTGTAATTCTTCTTCCACAGCGAGAATCTCCTTCGGTTTCTGATACTGTGAAAAAGAGGACACAGATCATTGAATGTGCAATCCTCAATATCTTCAAAAATGCAGATAGATTGGAGATTAGAGAGAATTAGTGGAATTATGACTCTTATTGGAGACAATATTATCACAAACATTCCAACAGGAAAGTACAAAAGGTGCAGGAAATCCAATTGAGTGTAGTGTCCGCGGACTGTTTTAGGACCACCTGTGTCTGCTGGTCCACAGGAAAAACGCATGACTATGACTTCTAACATTCATAAGGGACACTCATAATTTCCAGATCAGCTCCAGTTAGGTTACATTCACATTAGTGTTTTCAATTCTGCTATTGAGATCAGTCATAGGATCTCAATACCGGAGGAAAACGCTTCCGTTTTATCCCTATTCATTGTCAATGGGGCCAAATTTGAACTGAACAGAACGGAGTGCACCAGAATACATTCCGTTCAGTTTGGTTGTGTCCCCATCGCGGACAGAATAACGTAGCTAGCAGCGTTTCTCTGTCCGCGATGTAGTGCGGAGCAAAATGTCCTGACACACAATGTAAGTCAATGGGGACGGATCCGTTTTCTCTGACACAATCTGACAAAAAACGGATCCGTCCTCCATTGACTTTCAAAGGTCTTCATGACGGATACATATGGTTGTATTATTGGAACAGAAGGTTTTTTGCAGATCCATGACTGATCCGCAAAAAACACTAGTGTGAAAGTAGCCTTACCTGAAAGAGGTTGACAAGTACATGGATTTCTGCAAGCCCACTAAGGTGACAGGGTGGTCAGAGAAACTTCTGGAACAAATCTGGCATGTGTGAATACCCTTAGTGTAACCGTGAAGAATGTATTTCCTTGTGGTGTCTTTGCTCTGTTGCTGACTCAGTCCTACCTAGATTTTTTTTTAAATTATAGTGCATTCAGAAATTCTTCGGACCCTTTCACTTTATTTTGTTAAGTTGCGGCCTTCTGCTAAAATAAAAATATTTCACATTTTCTCCCATCATTCTGCACTCAATACCCCATACTGGAAAAGTGAAAACAGATTTTTGGGGGAATTTATTTAACAGGAAAAACTAAAGTTGTGCATGGACGTACGTATTCAGACCCGTTGCTGACACCTGAAATTTAGCTCTGGGGGGGGGGCTCCCATTTCTCTTGATTATCTTTGAGATGTTTCTACACTTTGATTGGAGTCCACCTCTGGTAAACTGAGTTGATTGGACATGATTTGGAAATACACAGCCCTGTGTATATAAGGTCTCACATTTGACAATGCATATCAGCAAAAACCAAGCCATGAGGAGGAATGAACTGCCTGTAGAGCTCAGAGACAGGATTGTGTGAGAGGCACAGATTTGGAGAAGGGACAAAAAAAAAAAAACTTCTGCTGCAGTGAAAGTTCTCAAGAGCACAGAGGCCTCCATAATTCTTAAATGGAAGAAGTTTGGAACAACTGGGATTCTTCCTAGAGATGGCTGCCCTACTGAACAAGGGCAAGGGCCTCGGTAAGAGAGATGACCAAGGACTCAATGGTCACTCTGGCTGAGCTTGAAAAATCCTGTGTGCAGATGAGAGAAACTTCCAGAAGGTCAACCATCACTGCAGCATTTCACTTCACTGCCCCATTCATTTCAATGGGAAGGATCGCTCCCGCAGACTTGTATGGGAACGAGCCTTCCCATTGAAATGAATGGGGTGGTTAGGTGTAATTACACCTGCTCACCACTACCCATATTACGGCTAGCGTGTAAACAATGAAGAGGAGGTAGCGCTGGTAAGGTGTGCGCCTCCTCTTCAAACAGCTGATCGGCAGGGGAGCCAGGTGTCGGACCCCCGCCAATCTGATATTGATGACCGATCCTGAGGATAGGTCATCAATATATATAACTTGGAGAACCCCTTTAAGGCTTACCAACACTGCATTTTTTTTTCTTACCCACACAGAAAAAGTTTTCCAAGAAAGGACACTGGTGGGTGATCACTTGTGGATTCGCCATGCTTAATTGGGCTAAAGCCACAAGCAGATCTGTCGCATTCAAACTGCATAACCCTGGCAGAACCCATAGAGTTTATGCTGTGAATTCTATTTGGCTTCTGCTGCTAACCGGAAAAAAATTCTTTATGAACTTCCCCTTAGAGCTCATGCACATCTATTTTCTTTCCGTGTCCGTTTAGTTTTATTTGCAGCCCGAATGCGGAACGATTCACTTCAGTGGGTCTGCAAAAAAAAAAATACGGAAATGACTCCATGTGCTTTCCGTATGATCCGTAAGTCCGTTTGGTGGACAAGGACAGGCATTGTTACAATTAATCTGCAAAAAAAAAAGTGGATGTAACATGAGCGTCATCCTTTTTTTCTAAGGATCCAGGTTTTGTGGACCGCAAAATAAATACGGCCGTGTGCATGAGCCCTAAATGAGACACCTTTACTTTTGATGTTTTCTTTTCTCTGTCTCAATAGCCCCGCTTCCACTTCAGGCACAAGCCCAATCTGTAGAACACAGCTCCCAGACATTTTGGTGTGGAGTACACAAATGACTGCAGGACTTTGTAAAGTGCCCTCTCAGTCAGATAACCGCTAACGAGCATTCATAGGAACAGAGAATATCTGCTGGGGTAAAGATGCCTCTCAATTGTGTGGACACAAAAATTATCGCTGTGTAAACAAGTTCTGCTGCCAGCAAACAACGAGTCTGTATGGGGAAGAGCAATGGCATTAGCGATCACCCCCCCTCCAGACTGTGGAGGAGATCACTGCATGTAAATGCAGCGGTCTCCTCTGCTGGCGGGCAGACAATTGCCGGAAATTAAAGCTTCCTTCGTGTCAATCGACTGCTGTACTGTCCCGTCTAAAGGCACCTTAAGGAATCAGTAATTTGCTTCAGTTTCTGTTCTCCTACAGCTTTTTATGATCATCAGCCCCTGGAAAAAGTCACTTGTTGGCGAGGGGTGGCCCCCTACTCATAGGGACCTTGGTTCCTATGTCTTCAAGATGTTGTCTCACTTCATGACAATGACATTTATAATGTACAGAAAGTTAATACAAGGCATTTACTAATGTATTATGATTGTCCATATTGCTTCTTTTGCTGGCTGGATTCATTTTTCCATCACATCATACACTGCTCGTTTCCAGGGGTTACGACCACCCTGCAATACAGAAGTGGTGGTCATGCTTGCATACTATAGGAAAAGGTGCCGGCCTCTCGGGAGTAAGCATAGAGTGGCACTTTTTCCTACAGTGTGCAAGCATGACCACCGCTGTTGGACTGCAGGGTGGTCGTAACCATGGAAACGAGCAGTGTAAAATGTGCTGGAAAAATTAATCCAGCCAGCAAAGGAGGCAATATGGACAATCACAATACATTAGTAAGTGCCTTGTATTAACCTTCTCTACATTATAAATGCCATTTGCTGAAGTGATACAACCCCTTTAAATGTGGGCACGATTGTGTTCATGCAGATATGTAAAACTAGTACATGACAGTAAATTATAATGGATCTCTTTCAGAACCAGAACCATACTTGTCTAGGGGTTGTGTCTGATACAGCTGAGCTGCTATACTAGATGCATCCTGTGGACAGGTGTGGCGCTGTTTTAGGAAGAAAGCAGCAATGTCCTCTAATCCTTGACAACCCCTTTAACTGGATGTTGTAACCGTGTAAAATGGTTTCAGTTGTGCACTTCATGGTGACAGCAGCTGTAAATCATTTATTGTGACACCCAGCAAGGACAAGGAAGCCTGTGAGGCCTTAACCCTTAGGACTTGTATAAGACATGTGATTCTCTGTTTTACAGGACAGGCCGAAAGTGACAGCAGTAAAGAGCTTGTAACGAGCAGTTTTATTTTTGGTGGAAGAAGCACTTTTGACACATACCAAAATCCCCCAAACAGCAATGCAAGTCATTGGCATGAAGTCACTGAACATATGTGCCGCACGCACATCTGCACTTTTTCAATTTTGGTAGCGAAACCTCAGTGACTTAAAGAGAACCTGTCACCGTGTTTCTTCCCATGAAATGAACATAGTGGGGTGTACAGGTCCTCTAGGCAATTCTACACCACATTCATTATATACAGTCCCGTATAGCAGAGATCTGACCCTCCAAATCTTTTCTGCTGCTAATGTGAATTAGGTTTGAAGAAATCCAGAGCGGAGAGAAATGACGATCCATGTGATTTTTTTTTGTTTTTAGCAGATCACAAAATAAGCAGGGCTGCTTAATTGTCATGCTTATGGTTTATGGGCTTTTCCAGTACTTAAAGGGGTATTCCCATCTTAGACAATGGGGGCATATCGCTGGGATATGCCCCCATTGTCTGATAGGTGCAGGTCCCACCGCTGGGACCCGCTCCTATATCGAGAACGGAGCAGGGAGCGCTGCGCCTGGAGGACCCCAGGGTTTCCCGGGGTCCGGCCACCACCAGGTGCAGCTCCCTGCTGCTCCCATAGAAATGAATGGAGGGCGGCTGCGCATGCGCAGTGCGCCCTCCTTCACTTTGGGGGCTCCGTTCTCGATATAGGTGCGGGTCCCAGCGGTGGGACCCGCACCTATAAGATAATGGGGACATATCCTAGCGATATGCCCCCATTGTCCAAGATGGGAATAACCCTTTAAAGGGGTTGTGCAGGCACTTTATTTTGACAATCTGTCCTCAGCATCTGATTGGCAGGGGTCCGAAACCCACCCCTGCTTGCTGAACAGCTTTTTAAAAAGGAGGTGGCGCTCCATGCAAGCGCTGCTTCCTCTTCATTATACTGCCCATCGTCTTGGAAGTGCAGTGTAATACAAGTACTCGCTCCATCCATTTAAATGGAGTACTTGTAAATACACTACGCCACCACTACAAAGGAGACAACAAGTAGTGTAATGAAGAGGAAGCAGCACTCGCATGAAGCTCCATCTCCTCTTCAAACTGCTGATGGGGGTGCCGGGTATCTGACCACCGCAGTTATTGATGACCTATCCTGAGATCATCAGTATAACAACCCTGCACAACCCATTTAAAAGACTTGTCCAGTAGTTTTATACTGATGGCCTATGAATTTATGGACCATCAGTATTTGATCAGTGGAGGCAGACACTCCGCACCCCTGACAATCAGCTGTTCTGCAGCAGCACCAGAACTACTCAGCGCTGTGTCCACTGTGTAATAGACAGAACCGGTTCCCACAGCACTGCTCCCAGTAACCAGCCACATCCACTGCACAATGGACCGGGTTACTGCAGAACAGCTGATCAGTGGGGATGAAGGAAAAAACAAAAAAAATAGAACAATGTCCTATTCTTGTCCGCAGCCATGGGCAACCCGAATTTATCTAGTGCAGCTTTTCTCCACATCCCTAAACCAAGTACCCTCTACTCAAACTCCTTACATGAAAGCTAAGCTACCTAGGAAAGGCAAGAGAACAGTGGAGCACAGGGCATGTAGGCCCTGGGTATACAGGCTGAGAACCAAGATGAAACCATATATTCGTCAATACTTACAGTGATAATTAAAGTATTATTGGCATGGGCAAAACTGATGGCATTCTCGTTCAGGTCCAGCTGGCATCGGTCTAGGTCAGGAACAGAAAACTTCTTATAATATCTGAAATTAGAGCAGACGGGAATCAGAAGTCAACCACATGAGGAGGCGCAGCAGGGTAGAGCCAGTTTCACAGATAGGGGGCGCATGTGCCATAGTAGTCTAGTTGTGTTATCCTGGGAGCGGTTCTAGGGACCTTTATCCACACATAGTGGAACATTACTGCTCTAGATCTCATTGGATTTTGCTGCAGATTCACCATGGATTTCACCTCCGTACACTTAGGCAGGCTGCTGAAACTCCTTAGTATGGAGACTTACTGCAAGTATTCCAGGGTATGGAGGCTTATTGGCAATGCTTAATGGAAATGAAGGTGCAAAAAGGTATCTTCCAAGAAAGAGAACCATCTTACCAGCGTCATCTATTGGAAGCGGCTCCCTATGAGTCGGGATCTGACTTTCCAACAAGCCTCAGGATTTGACAAGGGAATATGGCCAGGACAGACAGCCATCTGTAGACAGTTGTTTCAGGGTGCTTGCCCTTCATCAGTACAGTGTAGGATCCCGGCTGGCTGAGTGCAATGCCTTGGAAGCGGATTAGGCTTGGAAAGTTGGATCTTGACTCATAGGGGGCGACTTCCAATAGAGGGCGCTGGCGAGATGGTTCTCTTTCTTGAGAGATACCTATTTACATATTAATTTCCCATTGAGCATTTCCAGTAAGTCTCCATACCGGACCGGTCTCTTTAAGGAGACTTTGCATCCTACCTAAGCCACTTCCAAGGCATCGCACTGAGCCAGCCCAGAATCCTACTCTGTACTGATGAGAGGCGAAGACCCCGAAACAGCTGTCTATGGATGGATACCTGGTCTGGTTATATTCCCTTGTCAAATCCCAGGGCTAGTTGGAAAGTCAGATTTTGACTCATAGGGAGTCACTTCCAATAGGTGGCACTGACGAGATGTTCTCTTTCTTGGGAGACAGCTCTTTGCACCTCCGTAGACTGAAACAATATAATTAGGACTTATTTCCACTACATTTTTGAAACCCCATCCACATGCTCTGTACTGTAACTTGCTGTGGATTTTCTCAAGCAATCTTCAGCGTCCCGATTCACCCTACTCCCTGTGTGAGGCCAGTCTAATAGCACTCACTGGTTCACTAAAAGACGACCAGGAATCTCAGCAAGTGACTGGCTGTTCCCTCACATTTGCGGTATCAGACGTGGAGGAAGATATTTTAGACAGCTAATAGGTCTGTGATTTCTCAAAGAGTGTGAAGGGAGGGCAGTCGTGTGGCAAGAATGTCTACACTTACATTCCAAGACATTGTATAGACCGCGCTCAATCCTACAGGATTTCAATAGTCATAAACTTTACATCTTGGATTCAGATTTACTATAGTAAAATCCGGGTAACTGCTCTTCGCGACCATTGGTCCAGATTTTACTTTGGTGCCAGGTAAGACATTCAGGTCCATCAGTTTTACAAAGATTTCATTTCCTTTTAGTTTAGTTTTTTTTTTTGGACGTTCCCTCTTTAGAAAGTTGGGGTTCGGCGTCCGTCATCTAAAACAGATGATTTTTATACCAGTACATGCCCAATGGAGATGCATTCAGAAGACGAGGAGAGAAGAGAGAGACCGGGTGCAGAATGTGCTCTGACAGAGATTAAAGTTTCCTGTGATGTAGCTCCTCTTGGTATTTGGCAAAAGGTGGCAGACGTGGATAATAAGGGAGATGTCAAAGGTTAAACAGCAGAGATTAGATGAACACAAAGACATGTTAAAGAAGTGTTAACTCCTCAATGTTAGATAAAAAGACTATACAAAGCACAGAACTTTGGTTGGGACAGGGAGGAACTGAGCAAGTAATCCAATGACTGAGCGTTCCTTACAATTAATATATCTGGTACATTGTTAGAGCTGATAACGGGAGAGGTGCCGAGACATGCCGGCCGCCTCGCACTCCACCAGCCTGTATTAGTCAGTTTTATTTTCCTTTTAAAGCATGTTCTAGCAGGAATACAGAAAAACTAAAATGGATAAAGGTAGAGCCCCGAGAATGGTCTTAACACATAGACTCTGCTTCCCATCTGCCGCCTCTATAAAGTCTTCAAGACCCTCACCAACACAGCTTGCCCTGAATGTGCCAGTTATACAGGGGGTACCTTATGGGGCCCCATGATCAGGACCCCCTCTACTAGCCAGAGCAAAGAGATTTCAGGGCTTTGTTCATTATTACACAGCTATACACATTAGATAACTTTCAGATGAAGGCTATAACTACCAACGGCATCTTCTTCCGACTACCCCCAATGAGCAAGTGTTCTTAAAGGGGCTGTGCCACTAATAAAATATGTATCCTGACGCTGTTATATCACTTTCCCCAAATACCCCCATATATGAAAACTGCCTTATTCTAAAATTATTAGCCCCCCATTGCAGCCTGTGCCAAATCAGTGTCAATGTCAGTAGCTGTTGGTTACGTCCTGTAGTGGAGCCTTTTATTATAGGTCGCACATGCTCACAACGCTTCTCCTTCCCTTCAATACCACTTCTCTATGTGCAGTGTCAGTTACAGTGGATGGATAGACAGACAGACAGACAGAACATACAGATGACTGTTGCCCTAAGAAATGATGGACATTAGCACAAGTTGTGTCTGTTATAAATCCAGTTACAAGCAGCATTTTTAATATATGGAGGTAGAAAATGAACTGGTCAGTGTCACATGATCTGCTGATGTCAGGACACATCTCACTGCCCTAAAGCATGATGGGAGAGCAGTAACATGACAAACCAGGAAGTAGGATTCAAGCATGGGGGATAAGAGAAAACCGCAAATGAGGAAAATTTGAAAAAAGAAAAAAACAAAAAACAAAAACAACAGAGGGACGAATAAACTTTAGAGAGAAAAGTAGTTTCTGGCACAACACCTTTAATAAGGACAGTGAGAACAAAAGGATTGGTCATGTTAAATTCCTACTGCCCGACCATTCTTTCCCTCCAACATCTGCCATCAGGGGAGTAAAGGGGGGGCCCCCATACACATTATTACATGGTCAGTCAGTTTTACTGAACACGCAGGTTCATCCAATATACTGTACATTTAACAGGTACACAGATACCCAGTGGGAAAAAAAACTCACCTATGCTAAAGAGGATGAAGAAAGCCTCCACAGTGCTGACTACAGATGGACAACCTTAGCCCAGTCCCCACTGCTCTCTGTTTCCTGGTCCAGTGATTACGTGTCTACACAGAGGCATATGACTGCTTCAGCCAATCACTGGCTGCACTGGCTAATCTGCTACAGGCGGTGATTGGCTGCAGCAGTCACATGACCCTGCCTCCACACATCATCGCTGGACCAACAAACAGAAGGAGCTGCTCTCTCTTTCTCTTTTCTAAACCCTTTACATCCCAGAGAAATGTCTCCTTTATAGACTAGAGAGACAACAGTCAAACAACATACATACTGCCCAATGAAGGGCTGTAGTAAACGTCTAATTTTCCCCAGAAACATCATCACACTCGTCTATTGGGGCATTTCCTGCAGATGACATGACTGGTGATATTTATGGGAATTTATTTTCACGTATGGCCCCTTTAACTCCTCTCTGAATACAGAGTTTTCTCCACTGGCTAGCGGGTAATATCTGGATGTTGCTGTGACTACTGCTCACCTCCAGTAGGAAAATAGTAGTCAGAGACTGTGCTGACAACGAACAATCCAGTGAACGTGGCGGGGGAGGAAGATTACAATGTTCCTCACCAGCATCTGCCTGACCACTACACCCTGGCTCAGCAAGTCAGCAGAGAAGCCCTGTGGGACCAGAGGATAGCCGATTACATTTGTTTAAGGGCTCATGGACAGCAATGTATTTTTAGACCATGTCCATTACATTTTTTTTTTTTTTTGAAGCCCACATGCCGAACCATTCACTTCAATGGGGCTGTATGTCCGGACTGCAAAAACAGCAACAGCCGTGTGCATGAGCCCTAATGTTTAATTAAGCATGCAGATCCTCAGAATATCTGTCACTATTACACGGAATATGCTAAAGAACAGTTTTCCTAATAATTATAATATATTTATATTGTCAGCTCCTATGGACAGGGGCCTCTCTCTCCTGTAGAGCGTCTCCTCTTCTGGGCAGGGGCCTCTCTCTCCTGTAGAGTGTCCCCTCTTATGAGCAGGGGTCTCTCTCTCCTGTAGAGCGTCTCCTCTTCTGGGCAGGGGCCTCTCTTTCCTGTAGAGCGTCCCCTCTTCTGGGCAGGGGCCTCGCTCTCCTGTAGAGTGTCCCCTCTTTTGGGCAGGGGCCTCGCTCTCCTGTAGAGCGTCCCCTCTTCTGGGCAGGGGCCTCTCTCTCCTGTAGAGCGTCCCCTCTTCTGGGCAGGGGCCTCTCTCTCCTGTAGAGCGTCCCCTCTTCTGGGCAGGGGCCTCTCTCTCCTGTAGAGCGTCCCCTCTTCTGGGCAGGGGCCTCTCTCTCCTGTAGAGCGTCCCCTCTTCTGGGCAGGGGCCTCTCTCTCCTGTAGAGCGTCCCCTCTTCTGGGCAGGGGCCTCTCTCTCCTGTAGAGCGTCCCCTCTTCTGGGCAGGGGCCTCTCTCTCCTGTAGAGCGTCCCCTCTTATGGGCAGGGGCCTCTCTCTCCTGTAGAGCGTCCCCTCTTATGGGCAGGGGCCTCTCTCCTGTAGAGCGTCCCCTCTTATGGGCAGGGGCCTCTCTCCTGTAGAGCGTCCCCTCTCTCGCTCCTGTAGATCGTCCCCTTTTATGGGCTGGGGCCTCTCGCTCCTGTAGAGCGTCCCCTTTTATGGGCTGGGGCCTCTCTCCTGTAGAGTGTCCCTTCTTATGGGCAGTGACCTCTCCCCTGTAGAGTGTAAGCTCTGATGGGCACTGACCTCTCTTCTGTAGAGAGTACCCTCTTATGGGCAGTGACCTCTCTTCTGTAGAGAGTACCCTCTTATGGGCAGTGACCTCTCTTCTGTAGAGAGTACCCTCTTATGGACAGTGACCTCTCTTCTCTTTATGAGCAGGGTCATCACTCCTGTGAAGTGTAAGCTCTTATAGGCAGGGTCCTGTCTCTTATAGATTGTAAGCTGTGGTATGTCTCTCCTTTTGTCTTGTTTGCTTGTTTTTGGTTTCCTCAATTATAAAGCTCTGGGAAACAATTGTTAGTATTGTTATTAATACAGTACGAGTCATGGCAATAAGGGCTATCCTTTATGGATTCACAAACTGCATTGGTACAAGAGCTCCAACAGCGCCCTCTATTGTTTCAAGGACAAATGTGTATAATAATCTGGTGGTAAATGCATTCTACACGTAACAGATCATCCCAGAAAGTGTAAGCTCAGCAGCGTTTAGGTATATCTGCAGTAAGTAGACCCAGTATTCTGTGGCTTGTCTAGATCACTACCTTACTTACTAAGGCTGTGTTCACATCTGCGTTGTGACTTCTCTTTATAATGGAAGCTATGACAGAAGAGAGAGCTGTTGGTCAGAGAAGCTTTTTAACGTGTCCGGCCAGATACCAGAAATAGGCTCCGCCAGGTTCCTCAGAGGTGTCCATTATTGAAAAAGTCTGCAGTGGAGGCCCCGATGCAGATGTGAACATAGCTTAATGCATTCATAAAGAGTTGGCATCGGTCACTGACATGGTCGGTTTATGTGACCAAGAAAGGATAAGGAGGAATTCAGACATGGCAGATATTCTGCAGATTTTACCACCGCAAGTTACTGTACATGGAGAATGGTTGAGATATTCCAGATCCCCTCCACATGATATAAATTTAGTATTACCGTAATCGCAATGAGGTGTAGAATAAAGCCTCACTCACACGTCAGTGATTTCCATCAGTGATGAGCCAAAACCAGGACTGGAGCCTCCACAGACATAAGGATAATGAAAAAATCTGCACCTGTTCTGTATTAAGAGCTGCACCTGGTTTTGGCTCAAAATCACTGATGGAAATCACTGACCGAACACTGACGTGTGAATGAGGCTTAAATGGTAATGTAATTTGTGCCGCATTGTGAAGGCCATGAAAACAAAACCCTAAAAGACAACTGCAAATCGTTGTTTTTTTCCCCCCAACAAAAAATATATGTTATTGACTACATTATATGTACCCTAAAACTGTACCGTTAAAAAAAAACTCACACCGCATACATATAAAAATGCCCTCATACAGGTTACATTGACAGAAAAAGATTTTGGAAAGCGGAGATGACAAACTAAAAACACATCATCGTTAATAGAAGGCGCAACCACTTTCAAGCAAGAAATCTGCTTACGATTGTGTTGACTGTACAGCAGCTGCAGCAAAGCTCAGGAAAAGGGGTTTAAAGGGTTTCTGTCACCAGTTTTGAGCATATAAAACAGGATGACATTTGCAATGTGCAAATGTCACCTGATGCCCAAAGTGTTAATCATTTTCTTCTTGGTGTCCCCATTTTTGTAAAAAAATAAACTTTTCTGATATGCAAATGAACCTTACTAGGTGCAAGGGGCGGTAACCCTGCTCCTAGTAGCGTCGTTTCCCTACCTTTATTCACGCCCCCTTTCTTGTGATGGACAGGGCCAGGCAGCTCACTCTATCTGCTGCTGGCCCTGTCCGTGCTCCAAATCCCGCGCCTGCGCCATGTGGCCTTCATTCGGCGCAGGCGCAGTGAGTGCCGCTGGGCTCCCAGTTTCCTCACTGTGCCTGCGCCGATGATGTCACACTACACCCGGAAGAGAAGGCGGCGCAGGCACAGTGAGGAAGCCGGGAGCCCAGCGGCACTCACTGCACCTGCGCCGAATGAAGGCCACATGGCGCAGGCGCGGGATTTGGAGCACGGACAGGGCCAGCAACAGATAGAGTGAGCTGCCTGGCCCTGTCCATCACAAGAAAGGGGGCGTGAATAAAGGTAGGGAAACGGCGCTACTAGGTGCAGGGTTACCGCCCTTGCACCTAGTAAGGTTCATTTGCATATCACAAAAGTTTATTTTTTTACAAAAACGGGGACACCAGTAAGAAAATGATTAACAGATTGGGCATCAGGTGACATTTGCACATTGCAAATGTCATCCTGTTTTATATGCCCAAAACTGGTGACAGAAACCCTTTAAAGTCAGAAAATGTAGAAGAAAAGTATAATAGCAGAGGTCTCCCCTTTCTGAGACTACTTTCACAGCTGCGCTTTCCCTTTCTGCTATTGAGATCTGTCATAGGGTCTCAATAGCGGAGAAAAACGCTTCCGTTTTGTCCCCATTCATTGTCAGTTGAGACAAAACTGAAGGGAATGTAGTGCGGCAGAATGTATTCCGTTCCATTTCATTACGTTCCGTTTTTGAGTGCGTCCTGGGATGCAGAGCAAGACGGATCCGTCATGACTCACAATGTAAGTCAATGGAGACTAATCCGTTTTCTGTGACACAAAAGAAAACGGATCGATCCCCAATTGACAGATCCATCATGGCTGTTTTACAGATAATACAACCGGATCTGTTCGTAACGGATGCAGGCGGTTGTATTATCGAGACGGAGGTGTTCTTGCTAATCCATGACGGATCCAGCAAAAACGCAGATGTGAAAAGTAGCCTGAAATATGCTGCAAAACATTTACAGTTCTGCCTGTTTCTCCTCATTATGATAAAACCTCACTGCTGGCTGTAAATGGAGAATTCCTGAAAGGGAAGAGGAGAAAAGCAGAGAACGAGCCGCTTACTTCTTGTTCGTTGTCCGCACAATGCAGCATCGCTCCTTCTCGTCCACCGTCACACTGTAGACCTCTTTTGGGTAAGGAAGATTACGGATTCTCCACTGAAAACTTGTTCTGGTGTCTTTCCGCATGAAAACTGGCTGGAGAAACAGAAACACATTAGATTACTCAAGATTCATTTCCAGGAATTTTATATCCTCGGGATAGACCATCAATATCAGATGTGTGTCGGACCCCCACCAAACACCCCGCCGATCCGCTGTTTCAATGTAGCCCTGGCTCCAGAACTTCACAGCTCTGTCCACGGTGTAGTGCGGGGATCAGCAATCTTCGGCACTTCAGCTGCTTTAAAACTACAATTCCCAGCGTTGCAACATGCTCGGCTGTTCTTCTAACTCCAATAGAAGTGAATGGAGCATTCTGGGAGTTGTAGTTTCAGAACAGCTGGAGTGCCGGAGGTTGCTGATCCCTGGTGTAGTGGATGCAGACTGATCTGAATGACGAATACAGTAGATTGGCGCTGGTGCTCGGACCCCCACCGATCTGATACCGGATGTAGATTTTTGAGCCATCGCCAGTAGTCCTTGCTATATATTTCCCATTACTTTTAAAGGGAACCTGTCACCATAAAAATATAAAATAATCTACAGGTAACATGTTATAGAGCAGGAGGGGCTGAGCAGATCGATGTAGTTTTATAGGAAAAGATTCAGTAAAACTTATATTTCATTCATTTATATTCCTGCTCATCCTTGGCTATGAAGTCCAGGAGGCGGAGCTATCAGTGATTGACAGCTCTCTCTGTATACACAGTCAGAGGGAAGGCTGTCATCACTGATAGGACCGCCTCCTGGACTTCAACGCTCAGAATGAGAAGGAATTTAGAATAATTTTACTGAATCTTTTCCCATAAATCTATATCTCAATCTGCTCAGCTCTTCCTGCTCTATAACAAGCTGCCCGCAGATCAAACACCATGTTCAATGTGACCGGTTCCCTTTAAATTTATTTCTGGCTTTGGCTCAAAAAAACTGCATGTGTGATCCCAGTATAAAGGGGTATTTTAACCACAAATATTTAGCAGCCATCCACTTCAGCAACAATGTGCTACTTACCACGTATTATATACAAGGAGACCACCCTAAGCCATCACTAGTATAATAAATACATGACAGAAATGAGGCTCTAAAGCCACCGCAACCACAGAGGAAAAGGAGCCAAAACCACATGTGGTTTACAGTCGTTGGAATTACTTTCCCTTAAAAAAAAAAAAGGTCTGATCTAGAACAGCTCCAGAAATGTTGTTAGAATGTCATTTTAAGACTGGAATCACACACAGAGCTTTTGTGGCAGTTTTTTTTTAGAGCCAAAGCCAGAAGCTGATCCAAAAAGGAGGGAAGGACGGATACGTCTCCTTTGTATCCACTGCTGTGTTTGGCTCAGGTGTGATTTTAAGACAGGTTGCTAATTTAAAAAAAAAAAAAAAAAAAAAAACATTTTCAAAACAAATGAGATTTTATTTGTTTATTCATTTATGTTTTTAGAAATGTCACATCTGAACACTGGGAAGGAATGACCCAGCAAAATGCCTGACGTGAAATGGTCATATGACGTCACATACAAAGCCAAGTGAGTTCATTTGTGAACCAAACACGAACGTGTAAGGGCCTTTCCAGCATTTTAAAGCCACAAATTACAAACCTTTTTTGTGTCATCTTTCACTTCATAACATTTGTAACAGCAGGATCTGGATAGACTGGAGGCTTGGGCAGAGAAGTGGCAGATGAGGTTTAACACTGACAAATGTAAGGTTATGCATATGGGAAGGAATAATGCAAGTCACCAGTACATACTAAATGGTAAAACACTGGGTAACACTGACATGGAAAAGGACCTAGGAATTTTAGTGAACAGCAAACTAAGCTGTAGAAACCAGTGCCAGACAGCTGCTGCCAAGGCCAATAAGATAATGGGTTGCATCAAAAGGGGCATAGATGCCGGTGATGAGAACATAGTCCTGCCACTTTACAAATCACTAGTCAGACCACACATGGAGTACTGTGTACAGTTCTGGGCTCCTGTGAACAAGGCAGACATAGCAGAGCTGGAGAGGGTTCAGAGGAGGGCAACTAAAGTAATAACTGGAATGGGTGGACTACAGTACCCAGAAAGATTATCAAAATTAGGGTTATTCACTTTAGAAAAAAGAGGACTGAGGGGAGATCTAATAACTATGTATAAATATATCAGAGGTCAGTACAGAGATCTCTCTCATCATCTATTTATCCCGAGGACTGTGACTGTGACGAGGGGACATCCTCTGCGTCTGGAGGAAAGAAGGTTTGTACATAAACATAGAAGAGGATTCTTTACGGTAAGAGCAGTGAGACTATGGAACTCTCTGCCTGAGGAGGTGGTGATGGTAAGTTCAGTAAAAGAGTTCAAGAGGGGCCTGGATGTATTTCTGGAGGGTAATAATATTACAGGTTATAGTTACTAGAGAGGGGTCGTTGATCCAGGGAGTAATTCTGATTGCCTGACTGGAGTCGGGAAGGAATTTTTTTCCCCAAAAGTGGGGAAAATTGGCTTCTACCTCACAGGTTTTTTTTTGCCTTCCTCTGGATCAACTTGTAGAAAAACAGGCCGAACTGGATGGACAGATGTCAGCCTTATAAACTATGTTACTATGTTATTTCACAACAGTCATTTTCCGGCATTTTTTTCCCCATAGTGAAGCCTACAGGAAAAAGGCCATACCCAAATATGCCACAAACAAAACTGCTATGCATGTAATGTTTTCAGTGTAGACGTAAAATAATGAAAAATTTGTTTGTAGCGTTACCGGCCTGAAAAATGGCAATGAAAATGCAGAAAAAAACCCTGATATGTGTGTGAAGCCAGCTTGTATTAAAACTGTCGTACGGGGGGAAAAGGAGAGCTCTGAACGTTATTTTGGATGCGGACTTAGATGCAAGCTCCTATACATCAGAACATGTTGCTTTTGTGCATGATCTTTTATAATTGCCCAGAATGGACATGTGAGCTAATAGAGGGAGGTCTTCAGCAAGCGCTGCATCCTGCTCACGAAGGAGGACACCTATGACCATTAAAATCAATGGAGGTTTTTTTAATGCTTCATTCAGACAGGTTGTTGCGGGGGTCATTTATTAAGACCAGTGTTTTAGATGCCAGTCTTAATAAAGCCCCTCCTCTGACGGTGGATTTCCGAAGTTATGTATAGGTGTAGTTCTTTACACAACTTGTGCACATCCAGCACCGCTTCTAAATGTAAGACAGCTTCCTAGCAGTCTACATTTAGACCATTTTCTACAACTAAACCAGGCAAAGAAAATGATGAATGATACCAGTCCCCTTCCCCGGCCACGCTAAACCCCCACTTCTTTTAGACCTGGCGTGAGTGGCGAAAAAAGTAGCACTAACCATTGTGCCCCAAACCACGCCTGAAATTTCAGGTTAATAAATGACCCCCAGTGTTCCTGTACAAAAAGATGGAAGTCTGGCCCGGGCGGTGGACCAGGGAAAAAAAAAAAAAAAATTAATTCTGAGATTATGGCTCACGTGTTTAAAGGGAATCGTCACCAGCGACCTCCGTATCAAGCTGTTTGCATAGACACATCGCTGGGTTTCACCTGATTATCTTGCCTTTTTTTTTTTGCTCATCTGTGGCTCAGTCCCGGAGATGATACTTTTTCTTAATATGCAAATGAGGCCTTTGGTGCAATGAAGACGTCTCCATTACTGTTGTTGCACCAGAGCTCCGCTCCTTTCTGTGGCTAGACCCTCCCTCACTGCTTTGAATAACAGGGCCAGGCAGTGGTAAAGAAGTGAGGAGGGGCTGGCCACAAAAAGGAGAGGAGCTTGGGTGCAACAAGTGCAATGGTGACACCCTCAATGCACCATAGGCCTAGTTTGCACATTACGGAAAAGTATCATCTCAGGGACTGATCCTTGGAAAAACGATGTTTGAATAAGGTGAACCACAGCTATATGTCTATGCAAGCAGCTTGACAGGGAGGTCGCTGGCTACAGATTCTCTATAAACAGGTGAGCCATAATTTCAGAATGATTTTTTTCTACACTATGTTTTTTTTATCATTACGTTTTACTTATTTTGGGCTAAGACTCATTTTTTCAATTGGTCTTCATTAAAAATTTTCAACAGTTTCTGTTTCACGGCCTTCACTTTCAGTGCAGATTATCTTACTTTCTGTTTTAAAGAATCCGTCAGGCAGCTGCTCTGACGGCTGCTCTGAGCTCTTAACAGCTCAAACACTCATGATACCTAAATTCTTATCAAACTGATGAGCGTTTATGAGCTGTCAGGAGTTAAGAGACAAAGGCTACACTCACAGCCATCAAGGGGTTTTCTGGGATTTTAATAATGATGTCCTACCCTCAGGATAGGTCATCAGTATCAGATCGACACCCCCACCGATCAGCTGTTTGAAGAAAAGGCCGCTCTCTGTGCCAGCGCAGCCTTCCCATAACTGTTTATCTGCTCGCCGTCGACATTGCACCGGTGAGCAGGTGTAATTACAAGCAATCCCATACACCTTTATGGGACGGCTCTATTGTATTCAAGTGTATAGGAACGAGATGTCCATAGAAGTGAATGGGAAGGCTTAGGTGTAGTTACATCTGCTCACCACTGTGATGTCGACCGTGAGCAGGTAAAGAATGAAGGGAAGGCAGCGCTGGCACGGAGCACGGACTTCTCTTCATAAAGCTGATCAGCAAGGGTGTCGTGTGGAGGATAGGTCATCAATGTTAAAATCCAGGAAAACCCCTTTAAAATAAAATAAAAAAATATTTTTTTTGTCCAAAATGAGTAAAATGAAAACAGATTAAAATTGCCTCTGAAGGTGCTCATAGCCTTTACAGCCATTGAAATGGAGTTTTTCGCCAGTGGAATTTTAGCACCAACACCTGCACCGTAATTTCACCAGCGACCGCGTGGTTTCTGCCTCCCATTCATTTCAACAGGAGGCAGCGCTGAAGATCGCACCGCGGCGAATTAAAGCCTAGTTCATGCAGGTTTAAACCTCTGCTCCACAGTCTTCAGCGCTGCGTCTCAATGAAATAAATAGGAAGCAGAAACCACATGGCTGCCTGCAAAATTGCGGTGCCGGTTTCCATATCAAAATTTTGCCGGAAATAACACTGCGTGAACGGGCCTTTAAAGGGGTTGTCTCACTTCAGTAAGTGGCTTTTATCATTACAGAGGAAGTTAATACAAGGCACTTACTAATGTATTGTGATTCTCCATATCCTTTGCTGGCTGGATTCATTTTTCCATCACATTATAAATTGCTTGTTTCCATGGTTACAGGCCACCCTGCAATCCATCAGTGGTGGTCGTGCTTGCACAATATAGGAAAAAGCACTGGCCTATGTGCGCTGACACTTTTCCCTGTAGTGTGCAATCATGACCACCAGTGATAGATTGCAGGGTGGTCTGTAACCATGGAAACCAGCAATTTATAATGTAATGGAAAAATGAATCCAGCCAGCAAAGGAAGCAATATGGACAATCACAATACATTAGTAAGTGGCTTGTAGTAACTTCATCTACATGATAAAAGCCACGTACTGAAGTGAGACAACCCCTTTAAGTTGGATTTCTGTAATGTGCTTAGTCATATTAAGTGAACTTACATTTGAACTGTTTTCCTTTAAGAAATCTGGCTGTAGTGCCCCGACAACCGGGGAAGGTGCTTCACCAACTTCAATCTGCCATTGACCGTACGCCCCCAGAGCAGACTTCTGTCTCCATTTTCTCACTGCGAACAGGGCACAAAGAAATAAATCGAGATGTAGAAACATTGAGATTGATCTCTCCCAAAAACAGTTTTATGGTTCTCGATTATCAGCCAATTCAGGCTGGAAAAAGGGGCCCTGCGTTCTTCTTCTAGGCACTTACTGACAGGAAGTCTCCTCCATGGTATATCTCCAGTTCTGAGAACGGCTGGAGAAACTCTCTACTGTCAAGGGGCCACTGTCCATACATACAGATCGCCTGAACCCGCCAATTTAACAATCTTAGGGTCCATTCACGCGATCATAAGTGTTTTGCTGTCGGCAAATTGCAGATCCACAAAACACAGGTACTGTACGGCATTTTACGGAACGCACACGGCAAACCCTATGATAAATGGTACCCTATGGTATTGTCCACAATTGCAGACAAGAATGGGACATGCTCTTTTTGCAGGGCCGCGGATCAGAACTACGGATAAGGACAGCACATGGTGTGCTGCCATCATGTTTTGCAGCCCCATTGAAATGAATGGGTCTGCACCCATTCCGCAAAATTGCGGAACGGATGCGGACTCAGAAATACAGTCGTGTGACTGGACCCTTGAAGGGCATCTGTCAGCAGATCTGTACCTATGACACTGGCTGACCTGTTACATGTGCACTTGGCAGCTGAAGACATCTGTGTTGGTCCCATGTTCATATGTGCCCTAATTGCTGATGAAAAAGATGTTTTTTTATATGCAAATGAGCCACTGGGAGCAACGGGGGCGTTACCATTACTCCTAGAGGCTCTGCTCTCTGTATAACTGTCGCGCCCTCTGCACTTTGATTGACAGGACCAGGCAAGATCACACTTACATTGCCTGGTTCTGTCAAAGTGGGGAGGGTGCAAAAGTTGCAGAAAAAAAAACTCAGTCTCTCGGTGTAATGGTAACGCCCCTGTTGCTCCTAGAGGCTCATTTGCATATATTAAAACATCATCTTTCTCAGCAATGCGGGCACATATGAACATGGGAACAACACAGATGTCTTCAGCTGCCAAATGCACATGTAACAGGTCAGCCAGTGTCATAGGTACAAATCTACTGACAGATGTCCTTTATATACAGTGAAATCAGACTTGGAAGATAAGTGATTCTTCTTACCCAGCAGCTCATGTGTCTTCTGGTCATATTCTTCCGCCATCTCCTTGCCATCAGAAAACAGATAGTGCACTTTCCTTCTGCCTATAAAGAGAAGCGGTAAAAATTCCACAATCTTTAAAGCTGAAATGTAAAGCCGCTTCCTATAATGTACGGATGTAGCAGGGCTGAAGTGTCACCTGACACAACTCACTACAGGTAAACCTAATGGGCTATTTTATCTGTGTTCCCAGATGTCGGAAAGTATATTCCGCTCTGCTAGGTATGAAGATACAGATTTACTGTGAAAGATAAAACATGAATATCATCTCTACCTAAAGATGCAGATGTGATACTCTCTGCTCCGCCGGGGACCAGAAGCCTCGCTGCGGGAACTAAGGGCGAGATTTATCAAACTGCTGCCCATAGCAACCTATCAGATTCCAGCTTTCATTTTTCAAAGCTCCTTTGGAAAATGAAAGGAGGAATCTGATTGGTCGCTATGG
The DNA here is from genome assembly GCA_900303285.1 of Rhinella marina. Taxonomy (NCBI): domain Eukaryota; kingdom Metazoa; phylum Chordata; class Amphibia; order Anura; family Bufonidae; genus Rhinella; species Rhinella marina. The sequence goes on along the minus strand of ONZH01012464.1, from coordinate 63,630 downwards.
GCAACTAAGCCAGTTCTACTTTACACCAGTTTGATCAGTAAGTGTCTTTGAAAAGTCAAGGAAGTGAGTAGATTTCTTTCATTTCCATTTTCCTGTTGCTCAATTTATTTATTTATTCTCTAGGGGGGAGGTGTAAGGTGTTGGACTGGGGTAGTATATCATATATGACCTCCATGTGAAGATGCAAAGTGTGAACGGGGTTCAGAATGCAAAGTGTTAAAGAGATTTTCTGGGCTTTTTAATATTGAGGATCTATCCTCAGGATCGGTCATCAATATTAGATCGGCGGGGTTACGATCAGCTGTATGAGGCGATGGCGCGCGCAGTGTATACATGCCATCTCCCTTCTCTCTTCCGGTCCTCTGCTGCTGTCCCACAGACATATAGCGGAGAGCAGGAAGAGAGACGGGAGACAACATGTGCGCACTGTCTTCTCATACAGCTGATCGACAGGGGTGTTGGGTGTCAGACCCCCGCCGATCTAATATTGATGACCTATCCTGAGGATAAGTCCTCCATATTAAAAGCCCAGATAACTCCTTTAAGGCAACCTCCGCACCCACAGCGATGCTACGGTTAGGGTCACATATACAGCACAAGTTTTGTTTTCTGTGCTGGGGTCCATTGGGTTACTGGAATTAAAGGGGTACTCTGGTTATATAAAGTTATCCTGCTATCCACATGAGAGGGGATAACTATGAGTGGGGGTCCTACCGCTGGGACACTCACTGATCATGAGAACCCCCACCATTCATCAGAATGATCTCTGGAACGTCGATAGAAATTAAAGGGGTTGTCTCACTTCAGCAAATGGCATTTATCATATAGAGAAAGTTAATACAAGCCACTTACTAATGTATTGTTTTTATCCATATTGCTTCCTTTGCTGGCTGGATTCATTTTTCCATCATAGTATACACTGCTTGTTTCCATGGTTACAACCATCCTGTAATCCATCAGTGGTGGCCGTGCTTGCATACTATATGCTCTTCCATGGTCCCGGGCAGAGAGGTCAGCTCTTTTTCCTATATTGTGCAAGCACGGCCACCACTGATGGATTGCTGGGTGGTCATAACCATGGAAATGAGCAGTGTATAATGTGATGGAAAAATGAATCCAGCCAGCAAAGAAGACAATATGGAGAATCACAATACATTAATAAGTGCCTTGTAATAACTTTCTCTACATGTTAAATGCCGTGAGACAACCCCTTTAATGAAGCAGCTCGGACCGGCCATTCCCTTCATTTCCAGTACGGACTCCCCGTTCTTGTAACTGGAGGGGGTCCCGGCAGTGTGAATAGGGGATAACTTCAAATAACCGGAATACCCCTTTATATCAGACAACATATCGCGGCATGCAGCAGTATTTTGTGATGCATTTTTGCCAGAATCTATGATGGAGACCCCTCAGCAGATGTGAGCCTGGCCAGACCCAGTCCCTGCGGCTCTAGAGATCCTAGAGGTCTTCATGAGCTGCTAGGATCCTGGATATACAGAATGGCAGGTACCCAATTTTTGCCCCTAAAGGACCATTTTACAAAGGGTTGTCACCTGGACGCCCCCAACTATCATGTATATCTCAGGATTATGTATTATAGCAGATCTGAACACACACGGTCCATCTACTACTGACACCTGGCACCACTTCATCACACCCTGGTCTGCCACACGCCCCTGAGGTACAGCGCCCCTGATAATATGGAGGACACACAGAAGCACAGCACCCAGACACACAGAACCCTAACACAAATCGGCCCTACCAACCAATCAGATTCCAGCTTTCATTTTCCAGAGGCCAGGCGGGAAATAAAAGCAGCAACCTGATTGGCTATGGGCGCACGTGCAGCCCACAACATGGGGCCCGGATATATATATATATATACACAATGCTATGGGAAAGCAGTATGGGGAATGTCAGTCACCGTCTTGGAGGATGCAGGTTTTCTTAGCTGCCCGCAGACTCTCCAGCCACTGCTGCACCGCCATCTTGGACGACCCACTCGCCTGTCAGAGTCGCGTCACTATAGCAACCAGGGGGAGGGTCACCATAACGACGGAGAACGCGCTACCCGTTACTATAGAAACACGGCCTAGCCCTTCCCCGCCACAGCGCGGCGCCTTACTAGAGCGACCCTAGAAGTAATTCATTCTAAAGCCCGACTATAATAAACGAACTAACACCTGGCGGGTCACCATTAGCGCTAGTGACCCGCCATAACAACATCCGGGTCAGCCGGAAGCGGTAGTGACCTAGTTAAATAGCCGCTGCTGGCCCGGAGCTGTGAGTAATAAATGATCCTGGGAATAACGTGAGCACAGGAGCAAGGATTTATAGTGGTGTGGTGCTGAAGAGCATGATGGGAGTTGTAGTGTTGTAAAGAAAAGAGTAAATACTGTAACACTGTCTGCAAGTAGAATCATCACTTTGTCTGGAGGACATGCTGGGACTTGTGTTACTACAGCAGTGGTCTCTCTAATATAATGCAGCCTAAGGGATCATGCAGGCGAATGTATTTTCTTTTCACGTCCATTCCGTTTTGTTTTGTTTTTTGCAGACCGTATGCGTAACCATTCCTTTCAATGGGTCCGCAAAAAAACGGAAGTTAGGGCTCTTGCACACGACCGTATGCTCTCCGAGACATGTGTCCCAGAGCGGCATTGATCATGCACACGGGAGCCCACAGCATCGTAGATTACAATGATGCTGTGCATGTCGGGCCGTCCGTGGGGCTATTGTCCCGGACTAACACGATCAAAAGAGTACAGTACAATAGTCCCGCGGGCAGCCCGACCTATACAGCATCATTGTAATCTATGATGCTGTGTACTCCCGTGCACATGATCAATGCCGATCTGGGACATATGGCCTGCTCACAGACTGTGTGTCTCGGAGGGAATACGGTCGTGTGCAAGGGCCCTTAGGCCTCTTTCACATGAGCGATCCGGACTCAGTCCGGATGCGCTCAGGGTGCGTTGCGGAGAACTCGCACCAATCCGCATGCAATCGCAGTCAGTTTTGACTGCGATTGCGTACGTTTGTTCAGTTTTTTCCGCGCGGGTGCGATGCGTATGGATGCATTTTGCATGCACGTGATACAAACAACATCTCTTAGCAACCATCAGTGAATCACGCATTGTATCCGCACTTGTGTGCGGATGCAATGCGTTATTCATGCAGCCCCATTCACTTCAATGGGGCCAGGGCTGCGTGAAAAACGCAGAATATAGAACATGCTGCGATTTTCACGCAACGCAGAACTGATGCGTGAAAAAATTCGCCCATGTGAAAAGCCTCATTGAAATGAATGGGTCAGGGTTCAGTGCAGGTGCAATGCGTTCGCATCACGCATTGCACCCGCGCAGAAATCTCGTCCGTGTGAAAGGGGCCTTACTGTATGTGCATTCCGTTTCTGTATGTCTGTATTTCCGTTCCGCCAAAAAATAGAACATGTCCTATTATTGTCGGCATTATGGACAAGGATAGGACTGTTCTATTAGGGGCCAGCTGTTCCGTTCCGCAAAATACGGAATTCACACGGACATCATCCGATTTTTTTGCGGACCACAAGATACATATGGTCGTGTGCATGAGCCCTAATAAGGCTACATTCCTACAGCCATATCTGTTTTGCGATCCATAAAGCGCTGATCTGCAAAATGAGGAAACTGGCTCCATGCATTGCGTACATCGTCATAATTCCTATTCTTTTCTGCAAAATGGATTAAAATAGAACGCGTAGTTTGCAGCAAGGACACATGGATGACACCCGGCAAAACGACAGGCTACCGGAGTGACGTATCCAGCTTAGCCGGATGCTGCCAGATCCCCATTCGCTATAATGGAATCCGGCAGGTTTTCGGCATAAATGCCAGCATTCTTCCAGTGAAATATCGCTGTGTGTTCTGCCTGAACAGAATACTGGATCTTCAAAACGGATATAAACCTAGCCTTAGGGCTCATGCAATTGCGGATCCACAAAACACGGATAACGGACACATGCGTTACACATTTTGTGGAACAGAACGTCCAGCCCCTAATAGAGCAGTCCTATCCTTGTGTGTAAAAAGGACAAGAATAGGACATGTTTATTTTTTTTATTTTTATTTTTTGCAGGGCCACGGAATAGACATTCGGATGCAGAGAGCATGCGGTGTACTGTTCTCATCTTTTGCGGCCCCATTGAATTGAATGGGTTAGCATCCAACCCGCAAAAAATGGATGCGGACCAAAAATACGTTTGTGTGCATGAGTCCTTGGAGGAAAAAGTGTCTTGTCATTTCTTAAAGGGGTTTTCTGAGACATTAATACTGATGACCTATCCCCAGGAGAGGTCACCAGTATCTAATGGGTGGAGGTCTGACTCTCGGGCCCCCCCGCCGATCAGCTGTTCGAGAAGGCCGCGGTTGCTCGCTTTTCCTAGTCCGAGTGACGGCACGTTCATCAGTCACATTGAAATGAATGGGGCTGAGGGCGATACCAAGCACAGCCGTTATACAATGTACGGCGCCGTGGTTGGTAAGTAATGAGGAGGCCGCAGTGCGCTCAGGAGCGCCGCTGCCCTTCTCATACAGCTGATCGGCGGGGGACCTGGATGTAAGACCCTCACTGATCAGATACTGATGACCTCTGCTGAGGATAGGTCATCGGTTGTAAAGTTTTGGAAAACCCCTTTAAGCTGGCCATACACATGATACTTTTGTCGGCCAAACTCGCCGAGAACTGCAGGTTCAGCAGACATGCTGAGGTGTATGAGGAGCTCCCAGCTCTCCCTGACAGATGATGTCGGGCAGACAAGGATTGGGGGAATATTTTTGCTTTATCCTTTTGCTCTACGGTTAGATAAGACACCGACAGAACTGTCTGGCAGTGGCTTTCTCCGCTCTCTCCTTTGCATACATAGACACGTATATATATGGGGAAGCCGGGAGGGAGAGAACGGCTGAATGGTTGTTGGCTGACAACTATTGAATGTATATTGCTAGCTTAAGCTACACTAGGAGATGTAACTGGGCCCTAGTTACTTGCAGTGGCCATCATGGCCACCTTTCCTGAGATCACAGATTTGATGCATTAGGCCCTGTGCTATTTTTCATGGATTTTGACCTCACTATTGTTTCCCCTCTAGACTGTGAGTGGATGGAACCTCGAGGGATTGTAAAGGCTTTCCCTAAAGTAAAACGGTCGAGAGAAAGCAGCGATCCCGCAGAGGACACGAAGAAGATCAAAGTAGATGTTGACGTTCAGGGTAAGCAAGTCACGATGTCAGGGGCGTAGCTAAGGGCTCATGGGCCCAGGTGCAAGAGTTCAGCTTGGGCCCCCCTTCCCTCAGTGCTCTGTGTGTCTTCTTATGTGGCACAAGGGACTTTGGGCCCCCTCAGGCTCCTGGGCCCGGTAGCGACTACTACCTCTGCACCCCCTATAGCTACGCCCCTGCACGATGTCACATATCCCACAGAATAAGACTACATTAACATGACCGTATTTTCAGTCTGTGTCTGTATTTGCGGATCACGTGTGGACCCATTCATTTCTATGGCACCGCAAAAAAATGTGGACAGCACATGGATGTCATCCTTGTACTGTCCGCGTTCAGGTGACATGTCCTATTCTTGCCCATTTTGCAGACAAGAATCGGCATTTTTTACAATGAAGCCGGAGAAAAGTGCGGGATGCACACGATTTGTTTCTGTATTTTGCAGATCTGTGATCAAACCTGTGAAGGGAAGCATAATTACCTGGTGACCGCAAATCAGGGACCCTGCATGTGAACTTCCAGTACGGATGGGGGTCACATGTTAGTCAGTGTTTGACAACCTCATAGGCCTTGTCCACACATCAGTTATTTGATCAGTTATTTTCATCAGTTTTTGTGAGCCAAAACCAGGAGTGGAGGCTACACAGAGATCAGGTATGATGAAAAGATCTGCACCTGTTCAGTTTTTTTTGACCCACACCTGGTTTTGGTTCACAATAACTGATGAAATAACTGATGTGTGAACAAGGCCTTAAAGACATACCATATGTTAGTTTAAAATGTAAAGTTTTCCGAGACTTTTAGGGCTCTATCACACGAGCGGATTCAGTCAAAGATATAGGAGAGCCAAGCCCCGTTCTAGACAGAAGAGACACGGAGCAGTAACATGATTGATAATGCTCCGTGCCTCTCTGTGATCTTTTTACTACAAAATCACAGTGAGATAAAGTTGTCCCTGTGATTTTGTAGAAAAAGATCACAGAGAGGCACAGAGCATTATCAATCATGTTAATACTCTGTGTCTCTGCTGTCCTGCACAGGGCTTGGCTCTCCTACACGCTGCGGATTTCTCGGACTGAATCCGCTCGTGTGATAGAGCCCTTATACTGATGACTTATCTCTGGATAGGTGATCAGTGGGGATCTGACACCCAGGACCCCGGCCGATCAGTAACGCCGCAGCCTTCTCTCAGCTCACCATTATACATTATAAAGCGGCTGTGCTCGGTATCGCGCTCAGCTCTACTCACTTCTATGGGGCTAAGCGGCGCCCAGGCCACGTGACCGATGAACGTGTTAATTCTAAGTTATATCTTAGGCCTCTTTCACACGAGCGTGACGGATTAGGTCCGGATTAGAGATGAGCGAGCATGCTCAGCCGAGTGTACTCGGGAGCAATTTTCGAGTATTAGTGTACGCATCTTCTATTCTGGACGCATCTTGTAATTTGTACGCATTAGTGTACAGATTATAAAATGCGTATGCATTAACATACAGATTATAAAATGCGTACGCTACTACTCGAAAATTGCTCCCGAGTACGCTCGGCTGAGCATGCTCGCTCATCTCTAGTCAGGATGCGTTCAGTGAAACTCGCACCATGTTGTAAGCAAGTTCAGTTAGTTTTGTCTTCGATTGCGTTCAGTTATTCAGTTTTTTCCGCGCGTGTGATAAAAAACTGAAGGTTTACAAACAACATCTCTTAGCAACCATCAGTGAAAAACGCATTGTATCCGCACTTGTTTCAGGATGCAATGCGTTTTTCACTGAAGCCCCATTCACTTCTATGGGGCCAGGGCTGCGTGAAAAAACGTAGAATATAGAACATGCTGCGTTTTTCACACAATGCAGAACTGACGCATGAAAAAAACGCTCATGTACACAGAACCATTGAAATGAATGGGTCAGGATTCAGTGCGGGTGCTAGGCGTTCACGTCACGCATTGCACCCGCGCGGAAAACTCGCTCGTGTAAAAGGGGCCTAAGAGATGATATCATGAGTCTCCAACATCCGTTGTACGAATATTAATATGCTCGTCATCTGCCGTACATTGTCTTTTTCTATGTGTCCTTTTTGTTTCCCATGATCCTTCAGTTGGCTGTAATGTAATATAAATTTACATATTAATCAGTATGGATCAACACTATGGCAAAAGCCAGAACCAGATGGACTTGTGTCCTTACTGGACGTTTTATTATCTTCCATGTGATCATTTATTACTCTACCTGTATAGGAAAATGTTTTGCTGGAGTCAATGCTCACGTTCTCCCAGCCGGGATCGGGCAGGTCCGATCAGGAATATTTCAGAAGCAGATCATTCAGAATGGCGGCCAGATTTACAGCCAGTTGTGCCCGGAAGTAACACACATTATCGTGGATGAAGGAATGGACTGTGACCGCGCCTTTCGCCTGTTGAAGCTCCAGCGGCTTCCAGCGGGTGTGCAGATGGTGAAGTGCAGCTGGCTCAGCTTGTGTATTAAAGAAAAGCAGATTGTGAACACAGCGGGGTACAGCATCTTCATCCCTGAGAGGTATCCACTACTACTACTACCTGATCATTGTAGAAGGTTTGATATTATACTGTATTCACTACAGTTACTACCAGATCATTGTAGAACAGTCAAACCTTATGTTCTTCTAGGTATTCATTTATTTGAAAGGCTATGGACATCTTTGGGGGCACTTTCTCACGTGTCCCAGTCCCATTCAGTGTGAAATCCTTCAGATGCTCGATCCCCAATCACTGCTGCCATCTCCTTAATAGTTATCTAAGCTCAGTTATGATCAAATCAAACTCTTTAAGGAGATATTATATTCCCCAAATCTTCACCTAGGCCTTTCACCCAGTTAAGCCAGTACTGTCTGCTCTGCACTGATGAGGGGCAATCACCCTGAAACAGCTGTCTGCAGATGAGGTAATGGCTTAGTTATTATCCAAGTCATGTCTCAAGGCCGTTTTATAAGGTGGAACACTGACTCAGGCTTCATTCACACGTCCGTATTTGTGCACATCCTGGAAAACGTTGTTCCGCAAAAAACTCAGTTTTTCAAGCACATCCATTCCGCAAAAAACGGAAAGGATGTATCCGTATATCATCGGAAGGAGGAATCCAGTCTTTTTTTATTTTTTTCTACCCTCCTGGAACAGAATCTGCAAATGCGGATGACATGCGGATGCCTTTCCGCATGTCTTCCGCATTTTTGCGGATCCATAGACTTTCATTGTGCTACGGACCTCAAAATCGGGATAGAAGTAGGACAGGAGGATTTTGATAAACTGAGAATCGGAACGGACACACGGATGCGGACAGCACACAGTGTACTGTCCGCATTTTTTCGGGACCCATTGAATTCAATGGATCCGCATACTATCCACATAATTGTCCGAAATTGCGGAAGGGATGCGGATACAAAATACGGAAGTGTGAATGAAGCCTTATAGGATAGCTGCCTTACATCTGGTGGCATTAGAGGCAGAGCTTGTTAGGAGCTCATTTACATACTTTAAATTGCATCATTCCAAAAAGGTGAAATTGTGCTGTGGTCATGAAGTCCCAAAATACCAATGGTCGTGAAACGGTTAAGCTACATATATTATCTATAATGGGAATGTGGTATGTGGTATAGAGTCTTTCAATAACTATGGAGTGATCACTGACAGTGCAGTGGGTTGTTAAAGCCTTCCTCAAAGTTCTGGAGATACAGCAGACTTTTGAGGGTCTAGTACTTAAAGAGGGTTGTGCCATGAACTATTTTTCACTCTAAAGTAAATTTTTTAGCTCTCATTCATCCTTGAATAGTTTTTTTTTTTTTCCATATGTACCTCATTTTCAGTTTTCTCTTATCCCCCGTGCTTGAATCCTACTTCCTGGTTTCTCATGTGACTGCTGTCCCATCTTGCCTTAGAGCAGTGAGATTTAGAGATGAGCGAGCATGCTCGGCCGAGCGTACTCGGGAGCAATTTTCGAGTAGTAGCGTACGCATCTTCTAATCTGTACACTAATGCATACGCATCTTGTAATTTGTACGCATTAGAGTACAAATTTATAAGATGCGTACGCATTACCGTACAGATTATAAAATGCGTACGCTACTACTCGAAAATTGTTCCCGAGTACGCTCGGCCGGGCATGCTCGCTCATCTCTAGTCCTGATATCAGCAGATCACATGCCACTAACCACACCCACTTACTGATGCTGCTTGTGCGTCCTACATTACAAGGCTCCAATACAGGACGTGACCTACAGCAACTGAAAATCAGATTTGCCTAATAACCTAATAGCCTAATAACTTTAGAAAAAGGGGGCTTGGTAGTATTTGAGGGAAGTGATATAGCAGTGATATCTGTTGGGCAGGGTACATTTATATTAGTGGCACAACCCCTTTAATCTTGGAGTGGATATAGTTAAGTTTGTAGCTGTGCCCTGTAAATAGTGCCGTAATATAGCTGTCACCTATCACTGCTATGTTAAGTATACCTGTGTTGGTAAATATTTCTGACTTCCTAAAAGCTACATCCAGTTTTCCTAGAACTTGTCCCCGAGATCTCCTGTTATCCCATTAGTCATGTCTCCCCCTGTACTCTGGTCTGTCCCCTGTGGGCATAAAACCGCTGTGTCTGAAACTTCAATAGAACCACAAGTAGAGATGATTCTTGAAATGACTATAATCGTGCGGCAGGTACCTGGATGTGACGGACAAGGTGGAGCCAGAACAAAGGCACAGGGATACTGCGATCGACAGGAAGCCAGATGATGAACGGCCACAAGCCACGACCAGCTGCCTGCAAGCAGAAGTCACTTCTGATGTCTCCAAGCTGAGTGACAGCAAAGACTTGAAAGTCCAGGTGAGGCGTACAGCATCCTTCAGTGAGAACGCAGAACAGTCACCTCTATAACCAAATCATGTTTCCGGTTATCGAGTTAGTTATGGAATGCATGGTCTATGCCGGTAAAGCCTCATTCACATGACTGTATTTTTGCTCCGCATCTGATCTGCAGTTTTTGATCAAAGTGGGGCCACAAAAAATGAAATGTGGACAACACACTGTGAGCGGCGCATGCGTATGTCCATTCTGCAGCCCCGCAAAAAAGATAGAACGTGTCCTATTAGTGTCCGTTTTACAGACAATTATAGGCATTGTTACAATGGGTCCGCAAAAAAAAAAGGATGCAACACAGACGTCATCCATATTTTTTGTGGATCCACGTTTTGCGGACCGTAAAATAAATACAGTGGTGTGAATGCACCCTTGTGGAGAGTGCACCAGTGGTAAAGCAGTGTAATGGGCACTGGCAGAATATAACGACACTTTGATATCTTATTAGGGATTTCTGAGTTGAGAGGGGGTCCATTTACAGCTGATGCACGGGTAATGCTTTGTTTCACCATTGGCGGCGCTGCAGGTCAGTGCATTAGATTACAGCAGATCACTGGGGGCCTCGCTGGTACACAAAGCGATCATTTTATGGTCAGTGGGTATGCTACTGACAAAAAAAAAAGGATTTCCAAAGCAGACAACCTCTTTAACCCCTTCCTGTCCTTCGACACAGTCATTGCATTGCACAGGTAATTGGCACCAGCCACTGTAAGGTTATGGGGGAGTGATAGTGCAGACCCTGGAGCTGCCATCGCTGTATTATGCAGCTAGCCCACCACTCTCACTGCCGGGATCTGAGGTTACTCCGATTTTAGCAGTTTAACACCTTAGGGGAGTTATTACCATTGTGTGGACCTCTAATGAGTGTCTTTTTTTATGAAATGTACATTACATGCACCGTATTGCATACACTTATAATGTATAAACCTATGTATGGTAGTACATTAGGATTGGTGTTACTATGACAGAACCTGTTGTTCAGGCAACACTTAGAGTGTCCTAACAGTAGACTTTTTGTACAGATATCTCAGGGGTCCTGTCTAGGTCCCAGGGACTGAATGCACACAGGGTCACCCATTGCTGATTATGTTACCAGGAAACCCAGCGATTAAAGGGTTAACCGACCTGTTTACTCCCATCCTGGTCGCTAGAGCAGGCAATAGACAGCTGAGCACCCTCTCCAGGATGGCATAATGACCACAGTTATTTATATAGGTCCTCACCGCGCAGTGCTGTGACGTCTAATAAGGTGCATTTATTTTGTTGGCCTATGGATTGATGGTTGGTACGTGCAAATGAAAAGACGCATTCAAGACTCTGTTCACACTCACAGGTGAAAGGCAGATACTAGGACCCTCTGAGATCGATAGGCCTATGGCAAGACAAGGGTGGGGTAAATTGGGGACTGTTGTCCAGGGGAACACACACATATACCTGGAGCCAGCCGTGACTGTGGTGTGCCAGTCAGTGCTGCCAGACTGTGCAGGGACACACGCCCATCCGGGAACTCCCATCTCTACCTTTATCCATAAACTATTAGCAGGAGTAACAAAGGAATGGCACAACAAAGAGCCATAAGAATAGATGTTCCAGAATGGTTATTACATGAGGAATGAATGAAGATATTAAACCAGACGTGTCAGGAGAGGTGAGGGGTCCTCCGGTAAGCTCAACTGGTGCAGCCACTAATGTGAATGCAGTCTAATCTGTGGTTGCCTAAGGTGTTAAACTGCTAAAATTGGAGTAACCTCAGATCCCGGGAGTCAGAGTGATGGGTTTTTTTTTATTGAAAATGCTTTATTAAAGGTATAGTCTGAGAATTTTTTAAGGCAGTAAAGGATTTAAATTAATTTTAAAAATTCATACTTACCATTCTGAACCCTCTTTGTTCCAGTGCCACCTCCCCATCCTCTCTGCTGGACATTACTTTTATGACTGCAGCGTCAACATGCACACATGCCGCACATGCTTGACGCACACAATTCATGACTTTAGCAGTCTCATACCATATTCCACTGAGGCCAGTGATTGGCTGCAGCGGTCATGTGTAGCATGTGGGCACGTTATTGCTGCGGTCAAAACATGACATCATGGCTGTTGCCGCAGGGAGCATCAGGGCCGTGGTGCAGGAACGGAAGGGATTTGGGGTGGCATGTAGAATTTTTTTTTTTTTATTACTTTTATACCTTTACTACCTATGCAAAAAAATAAAATTTAGACAAGCCCTAGAACAGAAATTTGTCATAAGCGCAACGCAGGTTTTGTAGCAGCACACAGTATATAATTACATACAATGGGGGAGATTTATCAAACTGGTGTAAAGTAGAACTGGCTTAGTCACCCATTGCAGCCAATCAGATTCCACCTTTTATTTTCCAAAGGAGCTCTGAATAATGGAAGGTGGAATCTGATTGGTTGCTATGGGAAACTAATCCACTTCTACTTTACACCAGTTGTGTGTACATCACAGGCCTCACTACTCTACATGACACCACCAGCATTAATCCATACATTACATTAGATGCAATATGCATGTGTTTTAATCAATAATATCGAGGACATTTTGTATGTGAAGGCCTGCGATGATGACGCCAGTGATGGAGAAGATGTTGGTGTGACACAAGGAGACCTGGACGCCCTGATGTTTGGTGAGCAACTTTCAAAGAACAAAGATGGTGAAAAGACGACTGAAGACACTAAAACAGTGGCAGGAAAGTGGGTGTGCGCTCACTCGTCTGAGAGCAAGAGGGAGAACCATAACCAGTTCATCACAGACAAGCTGGAGGTGTTGGCCAAGGCTTATTCTGTGCAAGGAGACCGATGGAGATCTCTGGGGTATTCAAAAGCCATTAATGCTCTGAAAAGTTACTATAAACCAGTAACATCTGCACAGGTAAATTATCCCAGCACATGTGGTCTGTTCTTTAGTAACAATATTCCGTGCTGAATAAATGTCTGTCCTAGAATGCAGTGCACCACAATAAAGAATAATACACTATGGGGCGGTTTATCAAGACCAGAGTGTGTCCCCTGCGCTGCCGGAGGATGCACTTCATATATGGGGAGGTTGCAGGCCTCATCATAACTTAGGCGCATCTTCTGCCAGTCCATGTACCTAAACTGAAATCTGAGCTGCCGTAGATTTCAGTCATTTACCACAGAAAACTGATGTAAAAGAAGATAAATGTGCCAGGACTGCCGCATTCCCTTTTCAGGAAGTGGGCAGTGTAGAAACGTGACCTGTGACAAAATTTTGTTGCATCTCAGTGGCATTTAAAAAAGTCACAAACCTACATTATACATAAACTGTGCACAAATCCTATAAATGTTGATGCTCACTATATACACTCCTATGTTACCCTGCACCTGATACCCCATGGTCATGGTGCATCTCATTAAAGGGGTTGCCCCACGAAAAATATTCTACAGTTTTCAAACCAGCTCCTGGATCTGAATACTTTTGTAATTGTTTGTAATTAAAAATTTAGCATAGCCACTGAGTTATTCAATAAAATGTATCTTTATAGCGCCACCTGCTGTTTGGTCTTTTTCTCTTTTTTTTTTGTCCTGCTCACTGAGAAGGCCACACATGCTCAGTTTCATCCTTCAACTCCCTTCTGAGCTGTGATAGGGAGAGCTGAGACACGCCCCCTGAGCTGTGATAGGCAGAGCATGGACAAGCCCCCTGAGCTGCAGCAGAAAAGACACTTCCCTTGAGCTGTCAGCTTGATATAAATCTAGCAGAACAATGAATGTGGAGATCTCTGGATCCATGTGAGGTACAGAGCTGGTTCTAGCTTTGTTAGAAAGAGATTATCATGTACTGTATGATGTCTGATTTTCATTTTTTACATTGTTCATGGGAGAACCCCTTTAAGCAGTCATGCACACGGCCTTAGGTGTGGTCCGGATCTGATTTGTAGTTTTTGCGGATCATATGCAGACCTATTCACGTAAAAGAGGCCACAAAAGATGCAGACATCACACTGGATGTTCATTCCACGGCCCCACCAGAAATACATAACATGTCCTATTCTTGTCCGTTTTACAGACAAGGATAGGACATTTCTGAAGGAGAAAGAAAAAAATGGCGGCAGGCTCTCGGCTGGTATCCGTGTTTTGAGCATCCATGATTTTCGTACCGCACAAATGGCAAAGGCCGTGTCTAAGCCCCTGACTAATAAGGATGACTAGGGTAATATGGATTTTATGGTATTTGGGAACAATTCCCATTGAATTTTATTACTGCCTGTCTTTTAGGAAGCTGCTAAAATCCCTGGTATTGGGAAGAAGATGGCTGAGAAAATTGAAGAAATTTTGGACAGCGGACACTTGCGAAAAATCGACCATATAAGCGACAATGTGGCCATTTTGGAAGTGTTCTCTAATATATGGGGAGCTGGTGTAAAGACAGCCCAAAGCTGGTACCAGCAGGTGCGTAGTGCACTAGAACCTATCACTTATACATCCAATCTAAATGTATAAATTACGGCTACTTTCACACTTGCGTTTCTGCTGGATCCGGCAGGTATGAGAACGGAAAGGAATGCATTTTGGAGCACTCCGTTCTGTTCAGTCACGTTTTGTCCCCATTGACAATGAATGGGGACAAAAGGGAAGCGTTTTTCTCCGGTATTGAGCTCCTTATGACGGATCTCAATACCGGAAAATGTAAACGCTAGTGTGAAAGTAGCTCATATTTGCTAATGTCCATTGTAGTCTGTCCTGGATTATTGAGGCTGCCATAGATATGGTACATGGTTCATCCAGTCGGTGTCATTCATTATCAAAGTTTATTTAAAGGGATTTCGAAGTCTCGATGACATCCGCGTGAAGGCGAACCTGACCACACAGCAGGCTATTGGCTTGAAACATTATGAAGACTTCCTAGACCGTATGCCCAGGGAGGAAGCTGGACAGATTGAAGAAACTGTAAGATTATTTTTCTTCCTTCATATTTCTTGCCTTCCTACTAATTGTTTCTCATCATCCCTTTTAGCTGTGTATACACCTATGACATGAGCAGCACAATCTATGTCTGCCTCTAGGTCATATTTCCTCATTGACAGCTTCAGTATTGATGTACACAGCTCTGAATTTTCATAAAAAAGGTAGTTTATAAAACTTAATATTCATAGAAAAGTTTTTGTTTTGTTTTTGTTTTTTTTTAGAATTTTTTGCTGTTGTTCTTTTCCATTTTGTCAGTACTATAGGACTGAAAATTAAATGCCAAATATCGTCCCTCTGTAGCAGTCATCACAAATTATAAGACCACTTATATAGATATATATTATCTTCGAGGTAATCCTCATGATAGTAAGAGGTTTAGAATTTTAATGACTGCTCTTTTGTACTCTTGATAGGCCTAGATAAAGATGCACAGAAGAGCATTCCATTGATTAATGTAAAGTGCAATCCTCTAATGAGTTGGGGGGTCCTGTCTGTCCTTGGGGGCAGAGCATCTTAGTTGGTGGGAGGAGACTTATAGGCCATACATGCTCCTCTGGAATTCTGGGAAGAAAGGGATGCAAATGAGCTCTTAACAAGCTCCGCCTCTGATGCCACCAGATGTAAGGCAGCTATCTTATAAGTCAATGTTCCACCCTTTAAATAGGCCTAAAATAAAAATAAAAAAATACATAGAAAAGTCACATGTAAAGGGAATCTGTCACTAGTTTATGCTGCCCTTAATTAGGACTCCATAAAACTGGTGACAGATTCCCTTTAACACCCTAAATTTGACTTTCCATCCAGAGTCTTTAATTTCCTCTTTGTTTGGACATTTAGCACACTGAACAGTCTCACTTACCTCACTCAGTCAGATTCTGGGCCACTTTCTTTAACTGACCAAGCCATTTTGCTGCAATCTTGAATTGAACAACTCCAGCCTATGCTGACGAGTGCTGAATATTCATGAGTTCTTGATTTTCTCCGCCTCCAATGCTAATTCATTTGGGAAAAACTGTTACTCAGTAGCAGGAGCGCAGAAAGCCAGAAGCTCAGTAAAGCAGACATATCCCTATTTCTTACTCAGGCAGCCCCCCTGACATGAGCATTGGAGCATTTTTATGGAGCACTGAATCGCACAGGACAAAGGCTTTTTTTGGAGATCCGGTGACATACAGGGCTCTCCATGGTGAAAGCTAGGCGGAGGCTTCCACCTAGTTGTGAGCCTGGTGATGTCACCGGCACTAATGGACAGGCTTTAGCGCGGCCCTAGCCCATAAAACGGCTAGGGCAGCGCTAAAGACCACCCATCAGAGCGGGTGACGTCACCGGGAACACTGCTGGGCGGAAGCCCTTGCCCTGGGCAATCCAGCCCAGGGCAAGGGAGAGCATCGGAGCATGAAATGCTTCGATGCTCATGTAAGAGGGGCCGGAGGGGTGAAAATGGGGATATGTCCGGGTTCAGCTCTGAACCTGGACACCCTTTTAATATTAGGTCTTGTTGACATGCGCTGGAACTGTAAGAACATGGCATAAAACTGGTGACAGATTCCCTTTAATATGTGCTAAATTTTCTTTTGATGCAAGTGTCCCTTTAGTGTTTAAAGAAATCTGGAACTTGCATTGCAAGCGCATCATTCATGAGAATGTTTGGGGAGAGTGGTTGACCAGCGAGTTTGTATCGAGGGTGACCTGACTCTGTGTCGAATGTCAGTGTAAATTAAAATCAGGCAGTAGGTCATCAACATGCCTGACCCTTTTGATCTAAAGGGAGATAGGCCACCACCAGTCTCCATATTGAGCTGAGCAGGCACGTGTATGAGAGGTTGCAAGGATTAGCTCTCAGCCTAACCTGCACCCCGACAACAGCTGTCATATTTTTATGGCCAGCCTTATAGAACCTGGGGATCCCAGTTTGTAAAAGGCTCTGGTACTTTAAAATGAATTTGCTAAAATTTACAACCAATCATGTTTGTCTATGCTATGATTGTTGGAGGTATACATTGGGAGTGTTCCCTGATATTTACCTTCAACATAACGTGGTATACAGTACATAGACCACTGGCTACAGAAAAAAATGCATACAATATGTGTATATTTTGTGGTAGCCCTCAACCTCAGCCCTCTTGTGGTAGGTCTGATGGGGACACACTGGGCTGATCTGAGCTCTGATGGGGGCACACTGGGCTGATCTGAGCTCTGATGGGGGCACACTGGGCTGATCTGAGCTCTGATGGGGGCACACTGGGCTGATCTGAGGTCTGATGGGGACACACTGGGCTGATCTGAGGTCTGATGGGGGCACACTGGGCTGATCTGAGCTCTGATGGGGGCACACTGGGCTGATCTGAGCTCTGATGGGGGCACACTGGGCTGATCTGAGCTCTGATGGGGGCACACTGGGCTGATCTGAGGTCTGATGGGGACACACTGGGCTGATCTGAGGTCTGATGGGGGCACACTGGGCTGATCTGAGCTCTGATGGGGGCACACTGGGCTGTTCTGAGCTCTGATGGGGGCACACTGGGCTGATCTGAGGTCTGATGGGGGCACACTGGGCTTTTCTGAGGTCTGATGGGGACACACTGGGCTGATCTGAGGTCTGATGGGGACACACTGGGCTGATCTGAGCTCTGATGGGGACACACTGGGCTGTTCTGAGGTCTGATGGGGGATGTTCTCCCAAACACATTGTGAACATAGCCTTAAAGTGGTCGTTCCAAATGTGCACCATATATTACGTGGTTGTCCATTGACTTCAATGGCTTGTGTGTGACGCTACATTTCCTCTGCACCGCGCTCCCCAGTGGCTTCTTCCGCCAATCGTGGTTTATTCCTAGGGTTCCCAGATACCTTCTCATCGGGGCTAGGTGGCTCTCCTTTCTGGTCAACTTCTGCTGCCAGCCTGAGTTGAGCTGTATATATTCAGTTTTTGACTGGCTCCACCAGGCAGCATTAGATCTTAGAGCAAGACGTCCATGAGACGATACGAGATGTATCTGAATGAGTTAGATTCCAGCTTTCATATGTTAGAAGAAGACGGGATGTCACTGGGTGCTGTGGGCTCCGCTTCTCGCCTGCACGGGTTCTTACACACGAAGCCTGTTATGTGTTTTGTTCTGGTGACCAAGAATGCACCTCAATGCCACCAAGGTGCAGCGACTACAAAGCCTAGAAGGCAGCCGGGGAATAATAGATGGCCGCATTGTCACTTTGTTCAGAAATAGCTGGCAATGTATGAACACATTCCTGGGCTCTTTGGCCAAGGCTAAAGTTGATTAAAACAAGGTTAAAACCTACACGTGAGATCTTTTACCGCTGGGAATGGAACCAGAAGACATGATCAAGCTGTGCAGATAAACTCCGCTTTACTCCAGCCTTTGTTTTCTGGGTATTTGTGCCTTTAGCCTCAGAAATTTCTTTCTCTCCTATTATGCGGTCACAACATTAATATATTCTGTAAAGAAAAAGGTTTTCTCTCCCACAAGCTTCTATAAGAACACGGCTCTTTGTGATGATCATCAGGACACACTATTTCAAAGACAGTCTGTTGGAGAAAATGAAAGGCAGCAGAGTCCGAATGTCGGCGGTGAGTGACAGGATCCCTCGGGGTGGGTTGGAACGAGGCGCTTTATGTTACACCTGCATACCCCCATCACCGTGGAAGCATCGGTCATTGCGACGCTGTCACTCAGCCACACAGCCTGACCTCAAAGAATGTGCACCAAACCGGACCCCACTGAGAAACTTGTTCCCATGCCTATGATTAAAGGCCAAAGGCTGACTCCCCCATTCGCCACCCCTCCTTTTTTGTTCAAACACGGTTGTCACGTAAAAGATTTTCAAGAATGACTTTCCAATTTCAAGTACCTTTTTTCTCTCCTCCCCGTCTTTTGAAAAGTCAGCCAGGTTGTTGTGGCTGCTGTTGGAGGAGGACCCCGGCCCTATTGTTGTTGTTGATTGGATTACTCGTCCTGGGTCTCTGGGCCCCCGTGGGTGCTACTCAGGAGAAAGAAGGGATTAAGGGATTAGCCACTGTCCTTGCTGTATGTCACATCAAGATCTTTGGGGAAGGGGGGGACTTTGCACTCAATTGCGGTGTAGCAGGTCTTCAGAAATCTTCATTAAAAAGAGACAAAATATGCATTAGAAAAGAGCGGTGACCTTCTTAAACATGTCACCGGCACACAAGACAGAATTAATGGGTTTATTCTGCTAATGAAAGATGATCCTTAATTGTTATAAGGAGATAAAGAGGAAGACAAGACAGAAGAGGCAATATGGGGGGACTACAGACCCTTCAGAGTGTCACATCTGGGAAACTGCTTCCACACATGTCTATTCACCCATCAGCTTTTCATTGAGGGCTATTCTTCACCGCTGGCCATTGTAGAATAAAACGTTACTGGTGTCCAAATCCTTTTGAAGAAGCCAGTCAGCAGAACGTATTCTGTCACTGTCCATGCGTGCCTCTATGTAATTACAATATAGGCTCCTGCAGACTGGTGGATTCCATTAATCTGGAAATATCACTAATCTTCGTCCACAAGGTAAAGAAATTGTCCTTTGACGTCGTGACGGGCTTGAAATGTATTGGAGATGATCTGTACATACACTCCTCGACAGTGAAATAGCAACACCAAGAAGGACAAGCCATAAGGTTAGCACATCGAGAAAGTAGAAGGTGTCGCTAAGATCTGCAAGAGAGCAAATTTTTAAGCACATAGCTCCAATCGGTGGAATGTGGTAGGGGCATAAAAGCCAAATTTAAAGGGAGTCTTTCAACTGTTTTTCCCCAATATAACTAAGAGCACTGCCCATAGAGGATTACATACACATCCCAGACATACCTGTGTGCACTGTGTGTCTGTATTACATGTCACATCCCAGACATACCTGTGTGCACTGTGTGTCTGTATTACATGTCACATCCCAGACATACCTGTGTGCACTGTGTGTCTGTATTACATGTCACATCCCAGACATACCTGTGTGCACTGTGTGTCTGTATTACATGTCACATCCCAGACATACCTGTGTGCACTGTGTGTGTATTACATGTCACATCCCAGACATACCTGTGTGCACTGTGTGTGTATTACATGTCACATCCCAGACATACCTGGTGTGCACTGTGTGTCTGTATTACATGTCACATCCCAGACATACCTGTGTGCACTGTGTGTGTGTGTATTACATGTCACATCCCAGACATACCTGTGTGCACTGTGTGTGTGTATTACATGTCACATCCCAGACATACCTGTGTGCACTGTGTGTGCGTATTACATGTCACATCCCAGACATAACCTGTGTGCACTGTGTGTCTGTATTACATGTCACATCCCAGACATACCTGTGTGCACTGTGTGTCTGTATTACATGTCACATCCCAGACATACATGTGTGCACTTTGTGTCTGTATTACATGTCACATCCCAGACATACATGTGTGCACTGTGTGTGTATTACATGTCACATCCCAGACATACCTGTGTGCACTGTGTGTGTGTGTTACATGTCACATCCCAGACATACCTGTGTGCACTGTGTGTGTATTACATGTCACATCCCAGACATACCTGTGTGCACTGTGTCTGTATTACATGTCACATCCCAGACATACCTGTGTGCACTGTGTGTCTGTATTACATGTCACATCCCAGACATACCTGTGTGCACTGTCTGTATTACATGTCACATCCCAGACATACCTGTGTGCACTGTGTGTATGTATTACATGTCACATCCCAGACATACCTGTGTGCACTGTGTGTGTGTATTACATGTCACATCCCAGACATACCTGTGTGCACTGTGTGTCTGTATTACATGTCACATCCCAGACATACCTGTGTGCACTGTGTGTCTGTATTACATGTCCAGGAAAACCACTTTTACGTCTCATTCACACGTCAGCGTTTTGGTCAGTGATTTCCATCAGTGATTGTGAGCCAAAATCAGGACTGGAGCCTCCATAGACATAAGATATAAGGGAAAGATCTGCTCCTGTTCTGTGTTTAGAGCTGCACCTGGTTTTGGCTCACAATCACTGATGGAAATCACTGACCAAACACTGACTGTGTGAATGAGGCATTATTCTGCAGGAAAACAGCTCCCAGGTGCCCGACTCCGCTGCTGCAAGTGCCCAAAGCAAACCAGACTGAAGAGTGGAGGGCTGCTTTATTTGCTCATATCTTGGGATTGGTAGCAGATAGAAAAATGACATTCTTTGAAAGCTGGCATTCCAAGCTTTCAAATGATATCAAAATCACAGCATTATATCCAGTATATCAGAAGATATAGCTGTTAGAAATCGAGTCGGGAGAGAAAGTTGTTTTAGTTTCACTTTTAGCCGGGCACTTGGGAGCTGTTTTCCTGCAGAATAAAAGTGCTTTTCCTGGACATGTAATACAGACACACAGTGCACACAGGTATGTCTGGGATGTGACATGTAATACACACACAGTGCACACAGGTATGTCTGGGATGTGACATGTAATACACACACAGTGCACACAGGTATGTCTGGGATGTGACATGTAATACAGACACACAGTGCACACAGGTATGTCTGGGATGTGACATGTAATACAGACACACAGTGCACACAGGTATGTCTGGGATGTGACATGTAATACAGACACAGTGCACACAGGTTTGTCTGGGATGTGAACATGTAATACAGACACACAGTGCACACAGGTATGTCTGGGATGTGACATGTAATACAGACACACAGTGCACACAGGTATGTCTGGGATGTGACATGTAATACACACACACAGTGCACACAGGTATGTCTGGGATGTGACATGTAATACAGACACACAGTGCACACAGGTATGTCTGGGATGTGACATGTAATACAGACACACAGTACACAGGTATGTCTGGGATGTGACATGTAATACACACACAGTGCACACAGGTATGTCTGGGATGTGACATGTAATACAGACACACAGTGCACACAGGTATGTCTGGGATGTGACATGTAATACAGACACACAGTGCACACAGGTATGTCTGGGATGTGACATGTAATACACACACACAGTGCACACAGGTATGTCTGGGATGTGACATGTAATACACACACAGTGCACACACGTATGTCTGGGATGTGACATGTAATACAGACACACAGTGCACACAGGTATGTCTGGGATGTGACATGTAATACAGACACACAGTGCACACAGGTATGTCTGGGATGTGACATGTAATACAGACACACAGTGCACACAGGTATGTCTGGGATGTGACATGTAATACACACACAGTGCACACAGGTATGTCTGGGATGTGACATGTAATACAGACACACAGTGCACACAGGTATGTCTGGGATGTGACATGTAATACACACACAGTGCACACATGTATGTCTGGGATGTGACATGTAATACAGACACACAGTGCACACAGGTATGTCTGGGATGTGACATGTAATACACACACAGTGCACACATGTATGTCTGGGATGTGACATGTAATACAGACACACAGTGCACACAGGTATGTCTGGGATGTGACATGTAATACAGACACACAGTGCACACAGGTATGTCTGGGATGTGACATGTAATACAGACACAGTGCACACAGGTATGTCTGGGATGTGACATGTAATACAGACACACAGTGCACACAGGTATGTCTGGGATGTGACATGTAATACAGACACACAGTGCACACAGGTGTGTCTGGGATGTAACATGTAATACAGACACACAGTGCACACAGGTATGTCTGGGATGTGACATGTAATACACACACAGTGCACACAGGTATGTCTGGGATGTGACATGTAATACAGACACACAGTGCACACAGGTATGTCTGGGATGTGACATGTAATACAGACACACAGTGCACACAGGTATGTCTGGGATGTGTCTGCAATCTTCTGTGGGGCACTGCTGTTAGTTATATAAGTGAAAAACAGGTGAAAGACTTTCTTTAATGGAAAGTTTTTTTTTAGATTGGATCAAGTCGTGTGGGATGATTGTGTGATGCCTCCTGTTTGTCGACTTGCCAGTTATTACCACTTGTCACAAACTGACAGGAACATAATTCTTGATCTGAGAGACCTTGGTTTATCACTCCAGCAGATTGCCAGGCCTAGGCCGAGATGTCAGCACTATTCAGTGTTGTGTGCCCCAGTGGTTGGAAGAACGACCATGAACTGGATTGACATCAAGAAGTGCACAGAGGAGAACTTCTGCACGGACAGATCATCTGATTAGAAGAATGACATGTAGTGATCCATTCTGTACTACAAGTGAAATTGGACATCACATCCCAAACCTAGGGCGTCAAACTGTGTCTACACAAACTATCAGAAGGCGTTTTCACCATACTGGGCTATGAGCCAGACATCCAGCTACAGGTGTTCCACTGACCTCACCACCGCTGTCAAAGGCTCATGGTACACAACAAGATGGCAATGGAGGCTTTTGTCGCAGACACAATGAAAGCTGGAGATTGGTCTGGAAACCACATGGGCAAAGCCATGAAGTGGCTCTAACTAGGGAATGTCACAGGGGATTATGCTGTGGGGTGGCATAGAGTACAGTAGGCAGACTCCTCTAGTATTCATTTCATTCATCATAGATCCAAAGTCGATTTTTTCAAAAACTTCCTAGTTAATGCTGTTTCTGTACAGCATTAAAATGTATTGGCTCCGTGGAGCCAAACTTCGTCACACCCGAAGTCACTCGAGACTTTGTGACTTACTGTATTCCTATGTGAGTATTTAAAAACAGTTTTAAAGAGGAAAGTGGGCGTTGGTACTGGCTGCTCCCTTTGTACCAGAGCTCATTTCGGATTACTATTCTAAACTGTTTTTAAATACGCAGATAGTAATTCACCGAAGTCTCACACGACTTTGGTCGAGACGAAGTTTAGGTCGACGAAGTCAATACATTTTAATGCTGTACGGACATTAAAATGAAATCTATGATCTGAAGATCGATTCGCTCAAGCCAACTGGCTACCATGGCCTGCGGTGTCTTTTGATGATTTGTGTGCCCAAGTGCATTCAGCGTGGCAGAACATTCCTCAGACATCCATTAATAACATAATCGATAGCATGCCAAGGCATGTAAGTGCAATGTGTTTCTGATGATTTGAATACTTTGGTTTCCATTTGCAATTTCAGTGTTAACTGTATATTGCTCCATAGACCAGCATCCTGTTCGTCACATACCGTATTTTTTGCGTTATAAGACGCACCTGAAGATAAGACGCACCCCAGATTTTAGAGTAGGAAAATAAGAAAAAAAGATTTTTCATCAGACCTCATATCAGACCCCCCATAAATTTCAGGACATCACATCAGACCCCCATATCAGCCTTCCATGTCGCACCCCCATCAGACCTCAGATCAGTCCACTGTGCCCCCATCAGACCTCAGATCAGTACACTGTGCCCCCATCAGACCTCAGATCAGCCCACTGTGCCCCTATATCAGCCCACTGTGCCCCCATCAGACCTCAGATCAGCCCCCATATCAGCATACTGTGCCCCCATCAGACCTCAGATCAGCCCACTGTGCCCCCATATCAGCCCACTGTGCCCCCATCAGACCTCAGATGAGCCCACTGTGCCCCCATCAGACCTCAGATCAGCCCCCATATCACCCCACTGTGCCCCCCATATCAGCCCACTCTGCCCCATCAGACCTCAGATCAGCCCACTATGCCCCAATATCATCCCCCTCTACCCCCATCAGACTTCAGATCAGCCCATCAGCCCCAATATTACCCGACTGTGACCCCATCAGACCTCAGATCAGCCCACCCAGCCCCATGAGGATAAAATAAAAACCTCTCTTACCTCTCCTGCACCGCGGCTCTGCTCCGGGTCCGACGCTCCTCTGTCTTCTAAGGCCAGCGCTGCACTGTCACCTGACTGCGTGCAGCATCAGGTCATAGTGCGCACACTATGTTCTGATGCTTTACGCAGTCAGGACAGTGCAGAGCCGGCCCGGAGAAGACAGAGGAGCGTCGGACCCTGAGTGGAGCTGCGGTTCAGGAGAGGTAAGAGAGGTTTTTATTTTATCTTAATGGGGCTGGGTGGGCTGATCTGAGGTCTGATGGGGTCCCAGCACCTGATACATACAAGTGAGCACTTGCATAATGGAAGCGCTCACTTGTATTCGCTTTATAAGACGCACAGCAATTTTCCCCCTACTTTTGGGGTGGGGAGTGCATCTTATAAAGCGAAAAATACGTTATATATGGTTAATGGCTAGAATTTGATAACGCCTCCCTGTGTATAGTTATCAGTGACTGACAGCTATCTCTGTATACACATTTACACAGAGGATAGAATCAATCACTGATAACACCTCCCCCATGTACAGCTATCAGTGACTGACAGCTACCTCTGTATACACACTTACACAGATAATGCTATCAATCACTGATAACACCTCCCCCATGTACAGCTATCAGTGACTGACAGCTATCTCTGTATACACACTTACACAGAGAATACTATCAATCACTGATAACACCTCCTCTGTGTACAGCTATCAGTGACTGACAACTATCTCTGTATACACACTTACACAGAGAATGCTATCACTGATAACACCTCCCCATGTACAGCTATCAGTGACTGACAGCTATCTCTGTATACATACTTACACAGAGAATGCAATCACTGATAACACCTCCCCATGTACAGCTATCAGTGACTGACAGCTATCTCTGTATACACACTTACACAGAGAATGCAATCACTGATAACACCTCCCCATGTACAGCTATCAGTGACTGACAGCTATCTCTGTATACACACTTACACAGAGAATACTATCAATCACTGATAACACCTCCCCCATGTACAGCTATCAGTGACTGACAGCTATCTCTGTATACACACTTACACAGAGTATACTATCAATCACTGATAACACCTTCTCTGTGTACAGCTATCAGTGACTGACAGCTATCTCTGTATACACACTTACACAGAGAATACTATCAATCACTGATAACACCTCCCCCATGTACAGCTATCAGTGACTGACAGCTATCTCTGTATACACACTTACACAGAGTATACTATCAATCACTGATAACACCTTCTCTGTGTACAGCTATCAGTGACTGACAGCTATCTCTGTATACACACTTATGGCGGGTTTACTCAGCCTGCTACTTTCTGCTTCCTCTCAACAGGGACATGTGATCGCTGCAGCAATGACGTGTTGGTCACCATTACAACCAGTGACTGGATGCAGCAGCCACATGTCCTTGTCAAAATAGAGCAGGAAGGACTGGCAGGGGACCCAGAACGCATCGGAATACAAGAGGCAGGGGATCGGTAAAGGGATATTTTTTATTATTTTACAGCATTCTAAGCCGTTTAAAAAAATAGGTGTCTGGACAACCCTTTAATAATGTAGATCATCGTATTATATTGCTGCTTAGCATTGTATCTTGAGATCTCATTCTACTTTTTCTTCTGTCCAGTAGTCCAGTAACTGCCTGGTCTTATTACAATGGAATTTCACTATAATTTATATTTTTTTCTTCTTTTTTTCAGGTTAGAAAAGCAGCTAAAGCGATAAACCCAGAGCTGATGTGCGTGGCCTGTGGCTCCTACCGGCGCCAGAAACCAACATGTGGTGATGTTGATGTATTAATTACGCACGCTGATGGCAAGTCTCATAAAGGAGTGTTCAGCAAACTGATTGACAGCCTCAAATTGCAAGGTAAGACAAGAAAAAACATATATAACCCAGCATTAAACACAAGTCTGTATCACAAATCAAATCCCAACTATGGTACAAACTGCTGTGATTAGTCGCAAAACACAGGAACCCGCACCCTGGAATCCATGACCGAGAGCCCTGTAATTTCCACGTGTTAATCATACCGTCCTACACACCAATCATTTCTGGATCTTTTTTCATCTGCCGTCCTGGACATCTCAGAATAAAGATAAATGGCCTTTCCTAATTAAAGCTAGCAGCCGAACATTTGATGTTACTTCCCTTGCTTTTGTGTGTATTCCGTCCAGGTTTCCTAACCGATGATTTGGTGAGCCACGAGGAGAACGGAAATCAGAAGAAGTATATGGGAGTATGTCGCTTGCCGGGGCGGAGGCACCGGAGACTGGATGTCATCGTTGTGCCTTATGGGGAGTTTGCTTGCGCTCTCTTATATTTCACGGGTTCCGCTCACTTTAATCGCTCCATGCGAGCTCTTGCCAAGACCAAGGGCATGAGTCTCTCTGAGCATTCCCTCAACAAGGATGTGGTGCGTAATGGAAGCCTGAAGGTGAACGCCGGATACCCTCTGCCAACACCAACCGAGAGGCACGTGTTTGAGATCCTCGGACTTCCCTTCAGAGAGCCGCACGAAAGAGATTGGTAGCTTTATCAATAACGATAAGCAAAGATTACGTGACGTTTCATATACAAATAGCTTGCCTTTTCAGTCATTCATTGAATCATGTGAAATAGAAAGCTGTATAAGGCATGTCTGTAGCACCTACCGCTACATGGTCGCCATTAATTTTAAAATATGGTACATCAGGGGTAGGCAACCTCCAGCCCTCCAGCTGTTGTGAAACTACAACTCCCAGCAAGCATACTTACTCTGCTCTTCTCTGAACTCCCATAGAAATGAATGGAGCATGCTGGGAATTGTAGTTTCACAGCAGCTGGAGTGCCGAAAGTTGCTGATCCCTGTGGTACATCATGCATAACCCCTGTTAAAGGGGTACTCCGCTTTGGATAATCTCTACTTGCTAAGGCCCCTTTACACCGCTCAATTGAGCAGACGATTGTCTGGAAGGAAGCGTTCCTTCCTGGCAATTGTCCACTTGTCAGTGGAGGAGGAAGCTGCATTTACATGCAGCGATCACCTCCACAGTATGGGGAGGAGTGATCACTAATGCCATCGCTCATATCCATACAGAATCATTGTTTGCCGGCAGCAGATTGTGATAAGACAGCACGTTCTATAACCTACAAACGATCTTATTACCCAATGAGCGAGCGTTTCTCTCATTCACCGGGTAATTGGTGGCACCTACACACCTGTAGATTATCGCCAATGAGCATTCCTATGAACCCTTGCTAGTGGTTATCTGCCTGGTGCTTGGGTTATGTAAAGGAGCTGATTACGATGGGACCCCCAGAGTTCAGCTGTAATCTGTGGGGAAATCAGGCAGTGCGGGGAATATTTATTAAACCGGCATATTACATGTCAGTCTTAAAGGGAGTTTTTCACCTGTTTTTCACTGCGCCACAGAAGATTGCATACACATCCCCAGACATACCTGTGTGCACTGTGTGTCTGTATTACATGTCACATCCCCAGACATACCTGTGTGCACTGTGTGTCTGTATTACATGTCACATCCCAGACATACCTGTGTGCACTGTGTGTCTGTATTACATGTCACATCCCAGACATACCTGTGTGCACTGTGTGTCTGTATTACATGTCACATCCCAACATTCCTGTTGCACTGTGTGTCTGTATTACATGTCACATCCCAGACATACCTGTGTGCACTGTGTGTCTGTATTACATGTCACATCCCAGACATACCTGTGTGCACTGTGTGTCCGTATTACATGTCACATCCCAGACATACCTGTGTGCACTGTGTGTGTCTGTATTACATGTCACATCCCCAGACATACCTGTGTGCACTGTGTGTCTGTATTACATGTCACATCCCAGACATACCTGTGTGCACTGTGTGTCCATATTACATGTCACATCCCAGACATACCTGTGTGCACTGTGTGTCTGTATTACATGTCACATCCCAGACATACCTGTGTGCACTGTGTGTGTATTACATGTCACATCCCAGACATACCTGTGTGCACTGTGTGTCTGTATTACATGTCACATCCCAGACATACCTGTGTGCACTGTGTGTCCGTATTACATGTCACATCCCAGACATACCTGTGTGCACTGTGTGTCTGTATTACATGTCACATCCCAGACATACCTGTGTGCACTGTGTGTCTGTATTACATGTCACATCCCAGATATACCTGTGTGCACTGTGTGTCTGTATTACATGTCACATCCCAGACATACCTGTGTGCACTGTGTCTGTATTACATGTCACATCCCAGATATACCTGTGTGCACTGTGTGTCTGTATTACATGTCACATCCCAGACATACCTGTGTGCACTGTGTGTCTGTATTACATGTCACATCCCAGACATACCTGTGTGCACTGTGTGTGTGTATTACATGTCACATCCCAGACATACCTGTGTGCCACTGTGTGTGTGTATTACATGTCACATCCCAGACATATCTGTGTGCACATGTAATACACACACACAGTGCACACAGGTATGTCTGGGATGTGACATGTAATACACACACACAGTGCACACAGGTATGTCTGGGATGTGACATGTAATACAGACACACAGTGCACACAGGTATATCTGGGATGTAACATGTAATACAGACACACAGTGCACACAGGTATGTCTGGGATGTGTCTACAATCTTCTGTGGGGCAGTGCTCTTAGTTATATAGGTGAAAAACAGGTGAAAGACTCCCTTTAATCTATCGCTGGAATCAGATGCGCTATAATTATTAAGAATCGTATCTGTGTAGGTGCATGCGCCAAAATGGAAATCTAGGCCAGCAATGGAGCTGTTGTAGATTTCCGGTATAATCTGTGCCGGTTTCCTGGCATAGATTATAATAAATATGTGGGCCGGTTATGGCTGCCTCTTGCAACCCACTCCCTGATTTTTGGGCGAAGTGGGGCACTGAACCCCCCAAAAGTCAAAACATTTACAACTTTTTGAGGCCAACTTTCTGGCATATAATCACCGATAAATGTCCCCCAAAATGTTCAGTTTTCCTTCTAGGTCACCACTGGAGAAATCAAGCGTTGTGCGCTGCTCTGTCATGTCAAAAGTTTGTCTGTGTAAGGCCGCTTTCACGCGAGCGATACAGATCTGTTCATGGAAAAACTGATGGTTTTGCAGGCAAGTTCAATCAGTTTTGTCTGCGATTGCGTTCAGTGTGTGCATTTTTTTTCAGATTGCATGCTTTTTTCCCGTACGTGAAGGGAAACTGAAGCATATCTCCTAACAATCAGTAAAAAATGCATTGCATTCTGATGCTTTCCATTTTTTTCCACAAGCCCCATTCACTTCTATGGAGCCAGAGTTGCGTGAAATATGCACAATATAGAAGATGCTTCGATTTTTCCTGAACGCAGAGATGATGCTTGCAACAATCGCTTGAAATGAATGGGTCCGGATTCAGTCTGGGTGCTGTCCGTTCACTACACACATCGCTCGTGTGAAAGAGCCCTAATACAGGACAGGATTGGTTCTCCAGAGGGTATGCTCCTTGTAGTCGATCTTCACGCTGATCAAAAGACGAGGATCCTAAACCGGGACCCCTTTTCTAAATCTCCAAATTTTATGCTAATAAGGCCTCTAGGTGCAAGGGGCGTTACCCCTGCTCCTAGAGGCTCTGTTGATTGACAGGACCAGGCAGAGAAGAAACACTCCATTCACCATAGCTTGTAAGGACCTTCAATGATGTCATGACCATGTGATCAGTCACATGGTTTAGGAGGAGACAGGCTGTTTGTGTGATCCTAACCATGTGACTGATCACATGGTCATGACATCATTGAAGGTTCTTGCAAGCTATGGTGAATGGAGTGTTTCTTCTCTGCCTGGGCCTGTCAATCAACAGAGCCTCTAGGAGCAGGGGTAACGCCCCTTGCACCTAGAGGCCTTATTAGCATAAAATAAAAGTTCATTTTATATAAAAATGGGGGCACCAGTAAATAAAACAGATATATATTTGGAATCAGGTGACATTAGCACATCTCTAATGTTAGCCTGATTCATACCGAAAAAACTGGTGACAGAAACCCTTTAACCACAGCTGTAGTGCCGGAGGTTTGATATCCATAAGGTCAGAGGTCCTCACTAGACTTCCCCATTATTTATTCTCATCATTGAAAATGATTGACGTGTTATATGAAGTAACCATGAAGATGAAGGACTTCTGTTCTATTCCTGCTGCAGTTTTACAGTAGTCTGATGGCCCATAGACTGTAACAGACTACTGGAAAAGGCAGCCAGCCATAGGAAGATACGATTATTGACTCTTTTTAAATTCTATACATGGTTATCCTCTGGTATCAATGGCGGCCATATGACAGATTTTATTGCACATTATTTTCGTTCACTGACAGCTATGACAGTTATAGTAATGGGATAAAAACCTGCCTGGATTACTTAGCATAGATTGTATGCAATGCTTTTATCGCCATGTCCCTCCTTTTTCCTGTGTCGGACATCCTTGTTTACAGCGTAATGCACTATATATTATATTTATTACACCACTAAACAAGCAGTAATAATGTATTGGGTCAATATATTTGTACTCGCACTTTATCCCTTACAGTATGACTATAATAACATACAGAGGATCTGTCATTGTCATCGAGACATGTCTGTTTCTGTAACTAATTGTATTTCTCATGAAATAATAATTCGAAAGCACCATTTGTTTGAACTGAACATCGATGCGTTCCTCTGTTATTCCACCTGGAAACATATGAAGAAATTAGGCATTACCATTGCTCTCATAGGGCACACGGACATGGATAGTCTTCATGAGACATCCCTTTATATGATGCTATAGGATGCTACGGTCAGATAAAGAGAAAAGGACAATCAACAGCTCCCGGCGTTCACCCTGCACTGAAGTCTACCATGCATTGCTTTGGCATTTGGCAACAACAACAAAAAAAAAGTAAAGGCTTGATTTTTTTTTTTTATATGAAAATGATCAATGAAATTTGGATGAAGTTTGTAAATCTGATGGAATTATGTCTGCGTTATATGTCATAATAAAGTATACTGCGCGAGCCTGTGTGCTGTGTTATCTGCTCACTATTGGAGAGTCAGCGGCTGAGAGATTACTAGAACGTGTCCCCTATTCCACCTCACGGCACAACAGTAAGGGTAACTGGACATGCTGCGGATCATGGGGGTCATTTATTATACTCCTATATTAGGCGTATTTCAGGAGCAGATTGCGGCGCAACCTGTGACTTTTTCCCGCTCGCACCAGGTCTTAATCATTCATCATTTTCTGTACCTGTTTGAGGCGTAGAAAATGGTCTGAATGTAAGACAACAAGGAACCTGTCTTACATTTAGACTGGCGCTGGATGCGCCGAAGTTATATAGAGGCCTGCGTCTCTTCATAACTGCGTCGGTCTTAGTAAATGACCCCCCTATCTGCGTTTTTTTCCACACTTATTTTCATGCAGAAAAACCACAGTGTAATACAGCATCAGCAAAGTGTATTAGATTATACAGCTCTCGTGTACACTTTGCTTTTTTCTCAGGTGCGGATTTTGAAATCTACAGGTGTCAACTATTGTTTGCGTTTTTCTTGTACTGATTTCACCCTTTTCAATAGAATAGTGAGATCTGCAGAAAATCCGCACCAAAAACGCAGTAAATAGTGCAGATTTTTTTTTTTGTGCAGTTTTGGTGCTGATTTTTTGGGGGGATTTTCTGCACACTAATCTGCACTGTGTGCAGGTACCCTAAGGCTGGATTCAGACGAGCAGTGTAAAACTGGTCCAGAGTAGTGCACGCTGTGACTCTCTCTGCGTGGACTGAAGGTCGGACACATGAATTGTCTATAACAGGGGTAGGGAACCTCCGGCTCTCCAGCTGTTGTGAAACTACAATTCCCAGCATGCTTCATTCATTTCTATGAGAGTTCTTAGAAGAGCAGAGCGAGTATGCTTGCTGGAGTTGTAGTTTCACAACAGCTGGAGAGCCGGAGGTTCCCTACCCCTGGTCTATAATGTCAGTGTACTGCCCATTCTACATCGCTTGCCACTGATTTTGTGTTTTCTGCTGCTAAATCCACATTTAAAACTTTCCCTGTTGACATTATTGTTAAAAACGCCTTCTTGTGCGCACAATGTAAAATGGTAGAGGTTCTATTCAGTAGCTAAAGTGACGGGTTACTTCTTGGAAATAGTGGATTTTATAGAAGGAAAGCAGGAAAACCTCAGCCAAAAACTTCTCTAAAACCTCCGCCAAATTACAAATCGATGTTTCACCTACTGAGCTGCTGCTGATTTTGGATTTAAGCCATGTGACCTTACCCTGAATGAGCTCAGAGGAGGAGCTGGAATAAAGCAGTGGTCACACGTGCACCCCGCTCCCTTCCAAGTCTACTGTACTCTTCAATCTCCATCACCCCCGTGGAGTGGCATAGGGCATGCACGACCGCCTCTCCATCCAAACTCCTCCTCACCACAGTTGTGCCTTTAGGAGGAACAGGGGATTTGGGACTCCTGTTCTTGTGACTGGTGAGGGGCCCTAGCAGTGGGGCATCCAGTAGACTTACATTTTTAAACTGTCTTTAATGTGCTCTGTCCTGTGCTGTATAATATGGCTACATTTTATTTGGAGAAAACTGCAAAAAATACAAAAAAAGCCTGAGGCAGACGTAGTGGAAGGCATCACGTGCCTTGGTGAGTGCCCCATAGCAACTGTATGAGTCTATAGGTCAGTTCCGCACATTCCTAATCCAAGCACATATGTTTGCCAGTATTAGGACCATCGATCCTGGTCATTAAACTCATAGGCAGGTTGTGACTTACAGCTGTAATATAGGTGCATAAATGTAAGCTGACCAAAGTGGATTTTCTTGGGAGGTGGTAAGTAAAAAAATGGACAGTTGACATTACATCTGTAATGATAAAATCACAGTATGTACAAAGTAATACGGTGAGGATAATAAAGAAGCCATCTGCACTCTCTTATGCTCCATACTGCATGGTGCTTAATGTCCCAGGCTTGTCAAAATATTCTTTGTGACCCCAGTCAGCTCTGGACGTGGGAATCCACGGGAAAACCCAAGCTCAGGAGCTGGAGGACATTGTTGACTTATGGAGGAGATAAGTGTTTGATCTGCTGTAAGGTTGACTGTATTCCGTTTTTCCTCTCAGTGTGAACAAGTGGAGACTGAGACAGGGTATCGGACTAGGCAGCTTGGCGGTTAGCACTGGTGTCTAAGGCCTCATGCACATGTCCGTATGTATTTTTGCAGTCCACAAATGGTGCATCAGCATTTTTTGTGGAGCCAACTTCAATCTGTGGTCCATGTTTTGTGGACAAGTATAGGACTTGTTTTATTCTTTTGCGAAACAGATGTACAGATGCAGAGAGATTGGAAAAAGATCGGACCACGTACCCACTGAAGTCAATGGGTCCATAAAAAAAAAAAATATGGACGGTACACAGAATGTATCAGCATTTTGCAGATGTGTGGTTTGCGGACCGCCATACGGACGTGGTCATGTGCTTGGGGCCTAGGGCCAGTATCTGCATGGAGTTTGTATGTTCTCCCCATGTTGTGTTGGCTTCCTCCAGGTACTCCGGTTTCCTTCCACACACCAAAGACATACTGACCTTCAATCTAGATTATGAGTTCGACTGGGGACAGTAATGACAGTGTCTGTAAAGTGCTGTGGAATATGTTAGTGCCATATAAGCAAGAGAAATAAGATAAGTACCACATAGCAGGTCTGTATAATCTACATTAGAGACTGTTTTCATTGACTTTTCATGTAGATCAGCTCTGCAGTTTTTATGGTTGCTGAATACAAAAAATTAACAGTTAGTGGATCTCTAGTGCCCCCTGGTGTCATTCTTAGTTTTTGCTGGGGGGAGGGATAATTAGAAGTGAGTAAGAGGAACCCAATGTGGGTTTCTTTATTCATATACTTTTTATCTGTTGCTTTTCGTACTATCTCCTAATTATATACTTAGGACGTACAGTATGAAGAAAACACAACATTCGAAGGGCACATGTATTAACCTGTTAAGGACCAGACCTTAATGGCCAGACTCTTTTTTTTTCCTGTGATTTAGTACAATTTTGTCGGATTGTTTGTTTTTTAGTGATGCATAAGGTATTTTCTTAATACCTATCATAACATTTTTTAGTCATATTTTTTTTTCAAATTATAGTTCTTTATTCTTTAAATTTTGATTATTGAGTATATGTATAGTCTTGTGTGAACAACATGGTTATGGCATTAGTTTTGATTGGCATGTTTTTTTTTACCTTTATTTGTACATACCTTTTACATCATTTACCAAACTCATTTTCTTACACTTTTCCACTGTAGCTGAGGTATCCATAGGAGCTCCAGCTACAGAGGAAAACAGCCCCTTTGGTGTCATCAGTCATTGGCACAACTGATTGGGGTCTGCTAAGACCCTGCAACTCTGCTATGACCAGAGGCAACTGGCGATCATGTGATTTTGATCTTGTTATCAAGTCAAAGGGGTTGACCGCTTTTTTTATAGGTCATTAATTAATATCAGATCGCCGGGGGCTGACACACAGAGGGCAAAAAACAGGCCAACAATACATCCTTCACAGACATATCTGTGAAGAATGCATGTTTGGTTGGTATGTATGTTTTTTGCCCTTTCCTACCAATGGTCCATGAAACACTGACAGAACACAGATGACATCCGTGTTGTGTCAGTTTTTCACGGACCCATAGACTTCAATGACATCATAGACCAAAGCAGTGCATGTCTCTGTGAAACCACTGATTTGTAGAAAATGTGGACAGCACAAGTGTGAAAAATGGAAACGTGAATGAGGCTTGACCGTCTCGTCACGGGATGTCATCACAGAGATGGATGTGTGAAGGAGGCCTTACTTGGTACAGGAGACCTGATGTTTTTGAATAATGATTGAACTGAACGGTCATCTTGTGTGATATCCGATAGATTTATTCCAGGTCATTTATTCAACATTTTTCTTTTCAACTTTTTAAAATTAAGGATACAGCTGAAAGAAATGGTTTTGGTTTTGACATGGCTGACAAAGAATTACAGGCAACAGTCACGAAGGTCAGTAGAAAAATGAAATTCACAACCCTACGTCAAACCCTTCAAAGAACAAGGCAACGTCATTAAATCTTTTATGAGTCACTGGCACAAAGTCCAGGTCCAGGTGCATAAATTGACAAGTAGGTGGCAGGCTTTTAGCTGTGGTCAAAGTACAAGTCACGGTTTAACCTGGGACATCACAAAGTCTTTACAGAGGGTAAGCCAATAAAATGGAATATTTTACGAAGCTCTGAACCTCCCTAAAGAGAGAACGATTCCCCTTTCCTTTCTATTGTCATGGATGGTGTGAGAAAGGTGAACTAGTGTCTTCTAAATGGGTGTGGGGTAATTAGCGTTAATAAAAGCCCAAGTGGAAGAATATGAAAGATGTCATCACACTTGCACAACAAAAACTGGCAGTGATGAGGGTTTTCACACGTCGTTGACTGAGAAGCTCTATTCGTGAACTTTATGTAGGAGATTAAACCCATGAATGTATCTGAAGACCAAGTGTTTCTTATGTAAAGTACATCTCTATACAGTGCTGGTGATACGATCAGTCAGTAATGGGTCAACTATTGTGGCCTTAGATAGGGCCTATATTATCTATAAGGCTGACCATGCGGTGTCGGAAAGGGGTTACTTAGGTCCAACAGGGAAATTATTCTCAAGGGCCAACCCCTATATCTAAGTTTAACTGGTTTTAAATTAAATAAATGGACCCTAGTAGTAAGTGATTGGCTTCAAAGTCAGACAAATGTTTTGTTTTGTTTTTTTTATCTGAGCCCACCAGAGGATCCTTTGATGGGCCAGTCTGACCCTGTATATGGCGGTGTTACTGCTTCTCAGTGTGTAAGTGTGGTATTAGAGCCTGGGCCCACTGGAGGATCCTCTGGTACTCTGGTGGGCCAGTCCGACCCTGTGGCCATGCATACTGTATTATTTCTACCGATTTCAGACTGTATGTGTATGAGGGCCGCCTGACTTTGCCTCAATGGCAGATGCGTACAGAAGGATCACACAATTAGATTTCAACCTGCCAAACTTTTTGGGAAGATAAACTACTATCAGAATCTGGCAGTGACTTACTCCACTTTCCTTATTGAGAACACATGTACTCTCAGCTGAGCTGAGCATGTATGGGTGGTCAGGATGAAAAGCTTTTGGACAGACAAGCTTGTTCAGCCGACAGCCATCTAAAGTAAGGCCAGTCGTTGGCCATACACATTGGACACTTGTTGGCCCAATGCTTGTTTGTCCAACAGGTGTTAGGAGGCCCCCTTACACTTTAGATGTCTGACCAAAATTTACCTAATGTGTACGGCCAGCTAAATACAATTCTATTAAAGAGTAACTAAACTTTTGTACTCATTTTTAATATGTTGTCGCTAACCCCCTAAAAAACATTTTTCTAATATACTTTAGTAATTTTTTATTTTTACCACACTTACTTCTCTAAAGCGCACCATTCACTGGTGTGCTAAAACTCTTTTCTCTGTACACCGCTGAGCTGTCATATGGAGTATTCATTTTATGAATGGCAGCAGCAGCGATGTGAGTACAGGCAGGAGCGCACATTGTTACCCTGGACTATTACTAACGGCTGGCATAGTACATGGGTACCCTGTACCCCTGTACTATGCCAGGATTAGCTGAGTGGAGTGGCTCCTGCTTCTGTCTACTCTGCTCAGCTAAGAGAACTGCATGACCGCTTAGTGGCGCAGGGAGAAGCAGGAGTCTATTCCGCTCAGCTAATCCTGGCATAGTATATGGGTACAGGGTACCCATGTACTATGCCAGCAGTTAGTAATAGTCCAGGGAGCACGGACAGGAGCCCCAATATGCTGGCATAGTACAGCGCTGCTGCTGCCATTCATAAAATGAGTACTCCGCTGACAGCTCAGCGGTGTACAGAGAACAGAGTTTTAGCGCACCAGTGAATGGTGCGCTTTAGAGAAGTAAAAGTGTCGTCAATATAAAAAAATTATAAATAAAGTATATTAGAAAAATGTTTTTTAAGGGATTAGGGACAACATATTAAAAATTAGTACAAAAGTTTAGTAACTCTTTAACCACTCTTGTATGTTTTACCATAGTGCTTAGGCCATATTTAAGGTAAGTGAATGCCTCTGATGTGTCATACTGATACCTACATTGCCCATAGACTGCAATTTTGAATACAATATACCTCGTGATATTAATTTTTGTGGCACCGGGCTGCATAGAAAGAGGCAGCAGGCTTTCCATATACTGCCTCCCCTCAAAAAAAGAGGTAAACCAACATATACCAGCTTAGCCTATCCCAAATGAGCATTCTTTAGCCACTGCTCTTTCCATAGGGATCCTGGACACATTCGGGTGTGAACAGAGCCTTAGGGTATTTGTTCTTAAGAATAGAACTTGAAATGTAAATTGTTAAATATGCTATTCAGCCATATCTTACTTTACAGTACTTTAGTTTCTAGGAAGGCGCTGGAGCAACAGCAGAACACATAATCGGTGGGGTGTGGGTTTTTGGAACCCCACCGATCAGTTATTGATGGGCTCTCCTGAGAATAGACCACTAAAGGGCATCTGTTACCAGATTTATAATCATTAAAGGGGTTAATACAAGACAATTACTAATGTATTGTGATTGCCCATATTGTCTCCT
This sequence comes from Rhinella marina, assembly GCA_900303285.1. NCBI lineage: Eukaryota > Metazoa > Chordata > Amphibia > Anura > Bufonidae > Rhinella > Rhinella marina. The sequence goes on along the minus strand of ONZH01012464.1, from coordinate 24,961 downwards.
TTGCTGACAGGATTCATTTTTTCATCACGTTATACACTGCTTGTTTCCATGGTTACGACTACCCTGCAATCCATCAGTGGTGGTCGTGCTTGCACAATATAGGAAAAAGGACTAACCTATGTGCGCTCCCATGGTCCCAGCCACCAGAGAGAGGCTGATGCTTTTTCCTATAGTGCAAGCACGACCACCAGTGATGGATTGCAGGGTGGTCTGTAGCCATGGAAACGAGCAGTGTATAATGTGATGGAAAAATGAATCCAGCCAGCAAAGGAAGCAATATGGATAATCATACATATTAGTAAGTGGCTTCTATTAACTCTCTCTACATGATAAATGCTATTTACTGAAGTGAGACAACCCCTTTAAGGGATGTGGGATGTGCACGTCAGCTGAATTGTAATGCCTTTAGTCCCATTTCTTTATGTGGGTTCAATGTGTAGAAAAATGATCTTTTATAATATGTAAATGAGCCCCAGGGTGCAACAAGGGCGGTGCCACCCAGAGTTGAACCCAGAGGCTCTGCTCCCCGTCTGCTTTTCCGCGCTTCATCCCTGTACACTGTGTGTGCTGAACACGCTCCCACAAGACTTCAGGGCCAAACGTGAATATGTTTTCACTGCTTGGCCGGCCAGTCTGAGGGTGGGAGTGTGTCAAAGCAGACAGGGAGCGTAACCTCTGGGTGCAACAGTACTGCCCTCGTTCCACCCCCAAAATAAATGGGACTAAAAAAATTACATTCAGCTGATATGCACACATCTTGCATGTCAACTGGATTAGTGCTCATAAATCTGGTGGCAGATGTCCTTATAATACAAATGGACCGAAAACCCCTTTAGATTTTCATGTTACATCAAAACATTAAATGGACACATGTCCCTATCAAAGAGATCTTCCTTATCATATACATTCTGAAAATGGAAGCACCGTGGAGTTAGTTTTAAGACTATGGAAGATTGCCAGGGACAAGTTTCCAGGAATAACTGGGAGTCTGGGACACTTCCTGGAAACTAAGGACTGCTGGTAATGCAGGAACGGTTTTTGGTTATATAGCTCCCTCTGCTGGCCAAGCAATCCATACCACTGTGCATGCGTTTTGACCAGAGCTGCAGTAATCAGAAATGATGATATATGGGAACTAAACTTCTCCAGCAAAGAAGCAGCAGAGATGGTCACTAGTGAAGAATGCCAATCACTCCTGGCAGTGCTATTCTGATATAAAAACTAAACAAAAATATATTTCTACCGTGTTAGCCAGAAAATAGGATGATGACACAGTTGGCTACTTGGGCCTCTTCCTCGGGCGACTTTTAAAGGGGTTTTCTGAGAGGTTTTTTTATCCTCTGGACAGGTCATCATTATCTGATCGGAGGGGGTCTGACAGGGGTACACAGCCTTTTTTGGTCTGAGGGCCACATTGTCACATTGCTCTATTTCAAGGAGCGCAAATTAAAAAAATGTCGATCAGCATTTGTTTGCATCGGCCTAGTACAGCAGCCGATGCACAGAGAGATGTGCTGACAATAACTGTACATCTTTCATCCTGATAAAATACGCAAATCAACTCACATACGAGGGATTGCTCATTTATTGGCTGATCAGCAGCATGATTACGTACCTCCCAACCATCCTGGATCCAGCGGACGCAGAGACAATTGCCTACTAAATGAAGAAGCAGACAGCCGGGATCGGATGGCTGCTTCTTCCATCCTCCCTCCAGTCCCCCCCTGCAGCTCTCCATACCTCTGGTCTGGGAGGGGGCGGGGCCAGCCGAAGTCAGCCCTGGCTCCGCCCCTCCAGACTAGAGAAGCCGATGTCCTGCTGGTGATGCTGCTGCTAGGAAGAAGGTAAGTATATGGTTTTTATCTTTTGTAACTTTCTGTAAGGGGCACAATGTGGGCACATTACTGGGGGCACAACATATTACTGGGGGGCACAATGTGGGCATATTACTGGGGGCACAACATATTACTGGGGGGCACAATGTGGGCATGTTACTGGGGGCACAACATATCACAGGGGCGCACAATGTTGGTATATTACAGTGGGGCACAATGTGGGCATATTCCTGGGGGCACATAACAGGGTATATTACTGGGGGCTCAGCTGGGCATATTACTGGGGGCACAGCTAGGCATATTAATGGGGGCACATAACTGGGGAATATTTACTCTGTCGAGCAGTAAGGGGACTGGGTGGGATTAGGCGTATAGTGGGCGGAGTTAGGGGTGTGGTCTAGTGCTGAAAAAATTTGCCATTACAATGTATCCCTCTTTCTCTCTTTACAAAGTTGGGAGGTATGCAATTATACCGGTCAGATGTCAGGAATGAGCGCTCCTATCAACACTTGTGTCCTGAATATTATGCAGTGTAATAAAGGCTTAAAGGGATTTCCTGGTAAAAATGAAATGCGCTCAGAATGGCCCCTGAAACAGAAGATCTGTACTTCCCTGTTCTCTCTGGCGCTCCGTTCCTCCACACTGCCCCTCAGCCTCCATCTTCTGGTCCTCACGCTGTTTACTTCCGGCTGGCTCTGGGCATAGTCACAGGTAGTGCTCCAGCCAATGACTGGCTTGTGACAGCAGTGATGGGGGCAAGCAGCATGTCAACGCTGGAATGGTGTATGTGACCATGTCCACAGCCAGCTGGATGTAAACAGCTGAGAGGCCAGAAGATGGACACAGCGCAGGCGGCGGGGAGCAGGTATCTTCTATTTCAGGGGGCGAGCTGCGGGAACTTGTTCAAAAATCATTTTTAAGTGGTGACATTTCCTTCCATCCTGGCTCCTATTCATAAATCACCTCTTTCCTTCACTGCAGAGGATGGCGCCCACTGGTTATTACCTCCTTCTGCCAATCCAGTTACAGGCGCCATGCAATAACCAGTAAGCACTTTCCCTTACTACTGGGGAGAGCGTTTATTGGTTAACACTTTAATGACCAGGCCTGAAAAGGCCTTAATGACCAGACACTTTTTTTGCGATTTAGCACAAAAATGGTACAAACGGTTGTAACTTTTTAATTTGTTGTGATACATAGGACTGTACAAAACATGTTTAAAAAGTAATTGTTTTCAAACTGTAACTCCTTATTCTTTAAATATGCAAACTGACACCAAAATAAATTATTATAATTAGTTCCCTATTTTGTGTCAGTCATTTTGTTATATAATATGTATAGTTTCATGTGAATGGGGCGGGAATGGTGATGGTTTTGATTGGTTTAAGTTGTTTTTCTTTTATGTATTTTATTATTTTTTCTCTTTTTTTTTTACTTCATTTTTAATATATTCCTGCTACATAATATGTCCGCCAAGTGTCATAAAAAGACCTTGTGGTGACAATGACACTTTATTTTGATTTGATTGGTTTGTTATTTTTTTGAATATATTTTTGGCACATAATATATCCCCAAGAGGTCACAAAAAGATCGTTGGGGGACAGTGAACACTCTTTTATTTTGCACTTTTTCCTTTAATTTTTTAATTTTTGCCACAATAGGTCTATAAATAGGTCTTTAAAGGATCTCTGGGGGACAGTGACTTTTTTTTTTTTGCACTTTTTTTTTCCTTTTCGTTTATTTATATTTTATTATATATTTTTTGTATTGTGTTTTAAATAAATATATATATATATATAGGTATATAATAAGGTCTGTCCCTGTAGCTCTGCACGCCTCAACTCCCAACAAGACGGGTCCAAACTGCATTTGGCTCACTGAGCGTCATGTACTTCTCTTAGGAGAAGGCAGCTGGGGAGCTGACCTGCTCCTGCTACAGTGCAAGAACTTTAATCTAGCGCTGTGCAGAAGGACGGGGGCCGCAAACCATGGATCTGGGGGCCACATGTGGCCCTTGGGCCGCGGATTGTGCACCCCTGGTATAGTGGCTGTGCTTAGTATCACAACTCAACCCCATTCACCTCAATGGGGTTGAGCTGTGCTTAGACCATGTGACCAATGAACGTGACGTCACATGGCTTACAAAAAGCTGTTGAAGGCCTCGGCACTATTGCGAAAGCCATTGTCCCAGGTGTCAGACCCCCACCGATTAGATACTGATGGCCTATCCAGAGGATAGGTCATCAGTAAAAAAAAACTCTCAGGAAGCCACTTTAAGACAGTATCTGTAGATTCACATATTTATACACCAAAGTACATAAGAATAAAGAGGTAGATGAGAGTGACTTTTATCTTCTAAAATTTAAACAGCCCCTTTAAACTATGCATTTTCTTCATTTAAAGGGGTATTCCCATCTTTTGATTGGTTGGGTTCTTACTTCTGTTCCCCATTAATCCTGAGAATGATGGCGTTGGTGTAGCGCCCCTTCCAAGTGTTCTCAGTAAAGCGGCATCCCATCGACTCAGCTGTGCAAGGAACTGCACATGAATAATGTCCGGGGTGCAGCTGTATGGTAAAACACAGTAAAGGGGACGCAGCAGAGATACCTAGGGGCTGCATTTCCTTGACTCGTGAGCAGAGCTAGCAAGGAGATTGCGGCTGTTGTCAAAGTGAAGTAGAAGCCTTTTTTTGTACATCTTATTTAATACATTTACTCAGAATTTGAAAGGGATGAGAAATATTGTCTGCTAAACCTGCAAAAACATACAGGGGAGAATTATCATACTTGATATCCCCTGGGTTGGCAAAGAATGCGCCTAATTTAAGATGAGACACGTGCCACGTCATAAATTAGACGCATCGTCGGCAGTCCGTGCGCCTCAACAGAAATTTGTGAAATCTCAGAGCCGCCGTATAGCTCTGGCTTCATTTGCACCAGAAAACTGGTGTAAAACAAGATAAATTTCTCTTGCCTGCTGGTCATGCCCCTTTCCCTGCCTTACCAAACTCCCTTTTGTAAAAGTGGTGAGGGCGGCATAAAAAGAGGCACTTGTGACTTTTTTTTTTAAAATAGTCGCAATTTAAAAAGTGACAAAAAAAACAGCTTTTCTGGAGCAAGAGAGATGATAAATCTCCCCCATAATATACACACTAATAAACATTTCTGTTGGTAAATTAGGGACAAATAGACCCCGTTTCAGGAACACTCACAGACTGGGACCACCCATTTATGGGCAGGGTTCACATAAGCCTCCACCCACTTTCAGCCAAGGACAGCCTGAATTTGCCGGGATTGTCTCTGAAAATTAAACACAGACCCTGCAAATTCAGGACTGTTGGCAACTATAAATAAAATGTTGAACTTGACAGAATATTTATGTTTTTCGTTGATGATCTGGCCAAGCAACAGTGTCAGCTTATTCACAACTGTATTTGTGGTGTATTTCTTTGCCAGCAACCTAGTGGACTGCAATCTGCCATATAAATGAAAACTTATACTGCATCACCCCTTCCCCACCACAAGGTGGCAGCGGCCCACAGGTTTTAGGAATATTGTGCAACATGAATGTGATTCCACAAATACCAACTTGATCTTCCGCTCACAGTTGTGTTGCCCTCTGGGAAGACAAAATAATCTGTAAAAGTAGAAATGCAATGTAAAGGACAATTAGATCTTAAATATGGAAAGTTATTTGTCAGACTTCCACATCTGTGTGCAAAGTGCATAGTTCTGGATCAGTATTGTGGAATGCTTTAGGGGTATGGTACAACAAATGGAGTAAACAGAGTGAAAAATGAGCAGTAGTTGGATGAACTACATACAAGCAATGGTAATATTGTGACAGAAAAAACGTGTATAGTTTCAGAAGACTTGACCGGCAGCCTTAAAGGGGTATTCCAGTAAAGTAACTTAATTTTTGAAAAACTGCATTAAGGCTGCAAGCTGTGACCCAACCAGAACCCATACCTATACATATGATCAGAGCTTAAATTTACCTTGCAATCCATTTGTCTAGCTCAGTGATTTTCAACCAGTGTGCCTCCAGCTGTTGCAAAACTACAACTCCCATCATGCCCAGGCAGCCTACAGCTATCAGCCTACAGAAGGGCATGGTGGGAGTTGTAGTTTTGCAACAGCTGGAGGCACACTGGTTGAAAATCACTGGTCTAGCTCATGTGTGAGCCTGCAACACACTGAGAGCATCATGGCTCCTGATCTTCCCTCACAAAACTACAATCCCCACCATCCCTAGCTTTCCTGCTGTTAGTATTGATATTTATTGATTGGCTGCCTGATACACAGTCCGGTCACGCCCCCTCTACTCAGTAATCAGCAACACACTGAGCATGCTCGACCTAACAAAGGCTCAGAACTGCAGGTCGATGCCGTGGTAATTTATGAGGAAACACAGTGGGTAACAGAGGAGGAATACTACTTTTGTAACTACTGAACGGTAAATATGTGAAATTGACATTATATTAGTTAATTATTGATGATGAATTAGTCTAAAACATAAGTTATATTTATGGTAATCGGAATACACCTTTAAGCTAAAATGTTACAATACAACTTTATTAACGCCAAAGTGAAATGAAAACGTAGTTACAGCAGCATGCATGTCAAACAATACACACAAAAATACATTAGTAACATAGTATAGAAGGCTGAAAAAAGACATCAGTCTATCTAGTGCAGCCTATCCTGCAATTATAGGACACATTTAACCCTTAGACGACCACTGCCATACATGTATGTCGGAAATCATCACTTTAAATGTGATGCCTGGTTTCTGCTGTTTTATACAGCAGACACCCGGGGCTAATGTCTGCAATCAGCGATAGCACCATTCGAAGACATTTACCCATTCAGATGCCTTGGTCAATTGTGATTACGGCATCTGAGTGGTGAAAATGTGGGAGTCATGCCCTTCAGCGCCAGTAATAGCTTTCCATCTCTGAGACCAAGGAAGCTGTTACCTTGTAATGATAGGCCAAGGCCTGCTGGAGGCTTTGATGCCTATCACAGGAATATTCCAATACAGGCCTGCAGGTGGCAGATTTGCATTGGCATATGCTGAATTGTCTAGTCATTAATGGATCAAAATCACTGAAAAGCATCTTTCCACACACGTTGAAGGACCTCAACCTTCTAAGGCCTCATGCACACAACCATATTGTCATCTGTGTGCTGTCTTCATCTGTGTGGCCGAGCCGCAAATTATAGAACCTGACCTCTTCTTGTCCGTTTTGCAGACAATGGGTCCCTCAAAAATTGCTGAATGAACACGGACCACATCCGTATTTTGCGAATCCGCGATTAGCGGACTGCGAAATGGATACAGTGGTGTGCAGGGTGCCTATGAAAGTATAATCTGCTTATCCCCATCTTATAAACACTATCATGCTGGCTGAGGATCGCGCTGCTGAAGCACAGATAGGTACGTTAATATTACAACAACACAGGTGCAATCAGCTCACCACCACAATGTTCACCTCCGTGCTCGGATCAAGGTAAAGCCCGATTCAGCATAGAAAAAAAGGGCGATTCCAGCACTTGGAGATTAAAGATAAAACATATCCTTTATTGGATGAAAATTAAAATAGTACATGTGCAACACAAGCAAATAGATCCCCATGGACAAAGTCTATGCGTTTCGGACTAAGCCTAGTTCTTATTCATGACACTGCTAAGGCCAGTGACTGGATGCATCAGTGTATAGGACATCAATGACCACAGCCCTGAAAAAAAGACAGAGTGCTGGCGATAATAGTCTTTTTATTTCATTATTTTTACTTTTAGGGGAATTTTACTTTTAATTTCTTTTGTAATGTACACATATGTATTTATACTGCCTGTGCATGTAAAATATACCAGCTTCTCTAAGAACATTCTTAAAGCGGTTGTGTAATCTCAGACATTTATGGTATATATGTCAGACAGGTGCTGTCCCACCGTTTGGACCCACTCCTTTCTCCACAATGGAGCCCCAAAGTGATCGGAGAACACAGCGTGCAAGTGCGATGTCCTCTCTATTCACTGCTATGGGACTTTCTTTCTTGGATGTCCCACAGCACTGAATGCAGAACGAGCTGCCAGCGCTCAGTTATTTTCGTAAGTCTCATAGCGTTGAATGGAGGGTGGTCACACATGCACAGCTTCCCATTCATTCACTTCGGGGCTCAGTTCTAGAAATATGAGCAGGTCCTATAGGTGGGATCTATCATCATCTGAGTACAATGCAATTGCCCCATGATCAGATATGAACTGGCTGTATCATAAATGAATATGATGCAGTCAGGTTGGATCAGGGGAGCTGCAGTCAGCCTGGGAGATGCGGGCGACACATGGATCATATTTCCCGCGCTGATCATGGTCCATTTTTGTGGTGTGTACGACTTTTTGATCACTATTATTCAATTCTTTAGGGGGACAAAGTGACTAAAACACGGTGATCATTGTTCCCTGTCATTGCAACCCGGTACCTGTTCTATGATACAGACGACACCCGGGACCCCGCCGATCAGCTGTTTGAGAAGGCAGCATAGCTCCAGGAGAGGTGTGGCCTTTTCGCTGTTTACCGCAGGCCTAGTGACATCACAACTAGTATCACTGGCATGGGTGCGGCTAACTTCCTTTCAAATAAACAGGGCTGAGCTGCGCCCCGGCCAGTGAGAAGCCTGCGGCGCTCCCGGAGCAACGCTGCCTTCTGAAACAGCTGATCAGTGGGGGTCTGGGTGTTGGACCCTGCCAATCAGATACTGATGATTTATCCATTGGTAAAAAAAGAACTGCAGAAGCCCTTTAAGGCTACTTTCACACTTGCGTTTAAATATTCCGGTATTGAGCTCCGTCATAGGGGCTCAATACCGGAATAAAACGCTTCAGTTTTGTCCCCATTCATTGTCAATGGGGACAAAACTGAACTGAAGACAACGGAGTGCACCTGAAAGCATTGCGTTCCGTCTCCAGACCGGAGAGCAAACCGCAACATGCTGCGGTTTGCTCTCCGGTCTAGGCATCCGCACTAAGACAGATCCGTCATGACCCCCAATGAAAGTCAATGGGGACGGATCCGGATCAGTGTGACACAATGGTGAACGGATCCATCCTCCATTGACTTTCAATGAAGTTCATGATGGATCCGTCACCTGCACACACATACATACACACATACAGACATACACATAAACATACACAGACATATACACATACAAATACACATACATACTTACATGCTCCCGGCAGGTCTCCACAGCGCAGGAGGAGCAGGACGGCGCGCACATAGGACCACTCCACCCGGCGCCCAGCATGTAAGTATGTATGTCTATTTGTATGTGTATATATCTCTGTGTGTATGTACTGTGTGACGTGTGGGGCCAGAGCGCGGTTCCGGCCCACACATGTCCCTGCGGCAGCACGGATTCGGCGGCACCCTTCACCTGCCAGATCCGTGCTGCCGCTAATGTGAAAGAGGCCTAACAAAAGATTTTGAAAGTCACTCTAAACTTTCCAGAATTGGTATTAGAGTTGAGCGAACTTACCTTTTGGCAGGTTCGGGATTCAGGGTTTAAGTGAATTATGTAATGGATTCCTTTCTCACGGAATCCATAACTTAATTCAAAGCCAGCATTGAATTACGTGATGGATACTAAAAGTGGCCTCGTTTGTATTCAGGTCCAAAATGATGGAAGGCAGGGCCAGCAATACCATATTGTGGCACATTATACCACCCCAACAGAGGCAAATACCACAGTCCATCACAAAATACTGCCCCAAAAACTTCCACTGGCCGGCCATGTGGAGGGCTCAGGTGGCCCCCTGGGAATCGGCCCACCAGTAAATCTCCCTGTAAGGTCTATGGCCAATCCGCTCTTGCCGAACTTGAACCTGCCAAAAGGCGGATTTGCTCAACTCTAATTGATATATTTAACTTCTTATACAGTGGATAAGTGTAAAGTTCAAGACAGCTACTTCTGTACATGGCTGTATATATGTACGTATATGATAGCTGGAGGACAACACTCATGCAACCATATGCTTAGAGCTTTTTCCCCCTATGGAGGTGTAATAACTTTAACCCTTGTGAGGCTGCAGTAGTCTACTGGAAACATTAGGGTTGTTTTTGCTGTGTTTGCCTATTCATTTTCACATGTAAAAGTGAAATTAGTATTAAAAGAAAAACTCTTACCTAGCAAAAGATTAACAGTGATTAATGCTCTGCTGAAGGAATATTGATTAATGAGCACAGAACACCGACGTCCTGGCTTAGCTGTAGCTGATCTGTGTGTTAGCTGAGTGAGACTGTTTCTTCCTGAAATAAGGAAGTGTGCAAACTAATCATCCCTTTCTAGAATCTGCTATTTAGGCAGTGTGCTAGGTCTCCTTAAAGAGACCAGCTGTGTATGGGGACTTATTGGAAGTGCTCCATGGGAAAATAATACGCAAAGAGGTATCCCCCAAGGAAAGAGGAACATCTAGCTAGTGCCACCTTGTGGGACTTTTTAACAAGCCTTGAAACATGACAAAGCATCGCTCTCAGCCAGCCAGAATCCTAATCCATATTGATGAGGAGCAAGCACCCCAAGGGCTTAAGGGCTTGTTAAAAAGTTGGATTTGGACTCACAGGGAGTTACTTCCATAAGGCAGCCCTCTATCTGCTATAAAAGGGAAGAGAAGTCCCTAAATCATACAGGCTGACCAGCTTGTGGCTCTTGTTTGTATGTATTTTGGGCCCCAGGCCCCAGCATAAGCCAGCTCTGTGGATTGCAGTATGTTCCTCAAGTTAATGATTTCACCTGATCATAGAGCAGAAGATTTTTTTTATCTGATAGCCCGTCTATTTTCTCTCTTCTATGCCAGCTTCTGATGAAGTCCTAAGATCTCAAACCGATCGGGCATCTGTGGGATATCCTGGAAGAAAATGTCTGATCCATGGAGGCCGCACCTCACAATTTACAGGACTTAAAGGATCTGCTGCTAATTTCTTGATACTAGGCATCACAGGACACTTTCATGGATCTTGTGGATTCCATGATGGTCAGAGCTGTTATGGTGCCACAAGGGGACCCTACAGAATATTAGGCATATTATGGTTTGAAATTGCTTTAATGTGGTATTTCCATCTGATAAAGTGATGGCATGTCACTAGGATATGCCACTGCTGTGAATGTTGGAGTTGGAGCTTTATGAACCCCATCGATATCAAAAATGAAGGCATTGATTCAGTGTTGTGTTACCTTCAAAGTTTTCACTGCACCCTGGTCACTCACTGGGGCTACAGTGCAGTGGGGGGCATTTAAAAAATACATTCCTCCATTTGGGGGAGTTGTTGGGGGATGGGAACTGGCAGGGGCAGACTGGAAACTTAAAGTGGCCCTGGAGAAAATACTAAAAGTGGCCCCGTTTTGTAGTTGGGTCCAAATTCATTGAAGTCAGGGCCAGCAATACCATATTGCGGCACATTATACCACCCCAACAGAGCCAAATACCACAGCATATCACAAAATACTGCCAGCAGCATAACATACATCCCCAAAAACTTCCATTGACCGGCTGTGAGGAGGACTCAGGCTGCCACCTGGGCATCGGCACACCAAGAAATTTCCCTGTAAGGTCTATGGCCAATCCGTGCGTGGGAACTGGTCAAAAAGTCAAAGGTTTATACTGCCTTTCTGTCCTAAATCCTCCAGTTCCAGGAAACGTATTCTCATTTCATGCTTATTTATGCCTTTAATTGTCTGCTTCTATACCCCTCTGGTGCTACTTTCTGACCTAATTTTTGGATAAAGAAATGCTTATTAACTTCAAGCGAGCTACTGTTGTTGAAGACCAACTCATCAAACCATCTGACACTTGTTCTGTCGGGGCTGCTGTACTTTTTAATGGTCTAACAATGTTTTCTATTGATGGCCTCTGCAGTCTCTCTCCTCCTGTCAGATATAATGCTCCGTCAGGCGTTTTCTGTGATCTCTTGAAAGCTCTAGTAATCAAGCTGACAGATAATACGTTCACACCAATAAATGGAGATTGTAGAGAAGAGAATGGTTTCCTCTTTATTTATTGATTATTTATACCCTGTTTATCCGTGTGATGGAAGAAATCCAGCGGCCACAAGTTTGCTACACAGAAAAATAAAGTGTACCTGACCTTTCAAATAATTTTATTAAAAACTGTTCTAAATGGGCCATAATTCATTTTTGTAATATACTTTATTTCATTATTTTACTGTTGTAGTGACCTAATAGGCACCTGAAGTTCAGGCGTCCATCGCTGTATGGAATCCCTACAGTCATGTACCGCTGGACTGCAGTGAGCGAAGTATAGGCAGCAGCATATATCGCTGCTCCTCCCTGTGACAGGTCCCTTCCGATACAGCCTGACACAGCACATTGGTGCTGTGCGGTGTACGATTCCACTGCGGGGCTGCAGTGAGTGATGTACAAGCAGGAGCACATATCGCTTCTCCTGCCTGTGCCAGCTCCGCCATGCTAAAGCCTTCCCTGCCCCATTGGTGCAGGAGACCCTGTCAGGGGCGGATTGGCCATAGACCTTACAGGGAAATTTCCCGGTGGGCCGATGCCCAGGGGGCCGCCTGAGCCCTCCTCACGGCCGGTCAGTGGAAGTTTTTGGGAATGTATTTTATGCTGCTGGCAGTATATTGTGATGGACTGTGGTATTTGGCTCTGTTGGGGCGGTATAATGTGCCACAATATTGTATTGCTGGCCCTGCCTTCCATCAATTTGGACCCAACTACAAAACAGGGCCACTTTTAGTATATTTTTTAGGGCCACTTCCAGTTCCCAGTCCGCCCCTGGACCCTGTCCTCATGTGCTATGCTAAAGATTTACCAGAGCGTAGTGAGCAGAGTGAAGAGCAGCGATGTGTACTACTGCATGTACATCGCTCACTGTGACACCAAAGTGGAATCCGTACACCGCTGACAGGTGAGGGTGTAAGAGTGTACGGATTCCAATGTGCTATAGACACTTGAACTTCAGGTGCCTATTAGGTCACTAAAACAGTCAAATAAATTAATAAAGGATATTACAAAAATAAATGATAGCCCATTTACAATAGTTGTTAATAAAATTATTTAAAAGGCTACTTTCACTTTAGTGATGTCGTTTTTTTAGGAGCTTAGAAAGATGATAAAAGCAAAACCTTAAAGGGGTTTTAACCCTCTGGATATCAGAGGTTTTTCCATTTTTGTGTTTTCATTTTTCATCCCCATCTTTCTGGAGCCATAACTTTTTTAGTTTTTCCATTCACATAGCCATATGAGGGCTTGTTTTTTGTGGGACAAGTTGTACTTTCTAATGCCACCATTTAATGTGGCATACAATGTAGTGGTAAGCAAGAAAAAAAATTGGGATGGAATTTAGAAAAAGAATTCCACCCCAGTTTTATTGGTTTCGTCCTTGAAAAAGGACAGAAATATTATTATTAATATATCAATACTGAATATTAATAATGAATATTGTCTCCTACTTGGACCTCCATTAAGAGAGGATAGATATCGCTTATTAATATCAATAATTGTTATCAATAGCAATATCTCAGGTTACTGGTGTGAAAAGGGTGAACTATTACCAATTAGGCTACTTTCACACTAGCGTTTTAAAATTCCGGTATTGAGTTCCGTCATAGGGGCTCAATACCGGAATAAAACGCTTCAGTTTTGTCCCCATTCATTGTCAATGGGGACAAAACTTAACTGAAGACAACGGAATGCTCCTGAAAGCATTCCGTTCCGTCTTCAGACCGGAGAACAAACCGCAGCATGCTGCGGTTTGCTCTCCGGTCCAGGCATCCGCACCAAGACGGATCCGGAATGACCCCCAATGCGAGTCAATGGGGGTGGATCCGTCTGGTGTGACCATAATGGTAACCGGATCCGCCCTCCATTGACTTTCAATGGAGTCCATTACGGATCCGGCTACACATAGACACATACAGACACACACATAAACATAAACATACACACACATATAGACATACAAACACACATACATACTTACATGCTCCCCGGCAGGTCTTCGGAGCGTCAGAGGGACAGGACGGCTCACACAGGCCAGCAGAGGGCGCTGTGGGGAATCGTGACCTGTGTGAGCCGTCCTGTCCCTCTGACGCTCTGAAGACCTGCCGGGGAGCATGTAAGTATGTATGTGTGTTTGTTTGTCTATATGTGTGTGTATGTTTATGTGTATGTATGTACTGTGTGACATGTGTGGGGCCGGAGCGCATTTCCGGCTCCACACATGTCACTGCGGCAGGCCTGATCCGGCAGCACCCTTCACCTGCCGGATCAGGCCTGCCGCCAGTGTGAAAGTAGCCTTATCAGAAGACAACGGTCAATATTCCCCTTTTCCCCCTAGCTCGTGGGATTGTTCACAGTTTATACCACAGCTACAGTATGGTGCCTTGGTATCACCAGGAATAACACACAACTCTGCAGAGGTAACATAAAAGACACCTTTACTAAACTACAATCTCTAGACAAATACTTTCAATATCATGGTCACATCAGTATACATACACCATGTAACTGGCCTGTAGTCTAACAATATAGACAAAAGATACTTAGCCTTAGCATGTATGGTCGTCATCCATCTAAGACCTCACAGGAAGCTGGTCTCCCCTATGCATGCCCCAGTGGCCAGGTATATTAACACCTGCCTCCCCCAATTCCATGTACTTGTGATGTAAGCACAGGAAGGGGCGGCGTCAAGACTATGAAATCACATGGCAAAGTGATGTTAGTCACTCAACCATGTGTCCAATTTAAATATGAAAACAGGGCTGAATCTCGGCCCTGTAACAGTCCTTATGCGGAAATACTGACTTGTGCCCTTCATTCTCTGGGTCAGTATGACTACAACAATAGCACATATGTGTAGCTTTTTTAATGTTTTAATACTGAAAAAATAATACAAACTTTAAATAACTCTGACCCCATAACTTTTTTATAGTTACATCTACTGAGCTGTGTTGGGGTTCAATTTTTGCAGGACAATGTGTAGTTTGTAGTGATATTATTTTGAAGTGTGTGTGACATTTCGATCACATTTTATAATTTTTTTTGTGTAAGAGAAGCAATGAAAAAAATGGCGAGCTGGTCATCTTGATATTTTTTTCCGTTACGCCATTTGTCATATGGGATAAGTATTTTTATATTTTAATAGTACAAGTGTTTTTGGATGCGGAGATGCTCATGATATTTATTGTTTGTTATTGTTTATGTATTTTTTTTTAATTCTAGGGAAAGAGGGTGATTTACATTTTTATATTTTCTTAATATTTTTAGCATTTTTTTTTAACTTATTTTTTTTGTAGCCCCTCTTGGAAGATACTTGTCCACTGTTTTTTTTTTATGGCTTATACTGTTTTTCCATAGAACTACAGTATAAGCACCTTTAGTTGTTATCCTGTTTTGGCCTGCCACCTGCTGGCCAACATAGGACCTGCAGCTTTAATATGTCGGGTCTCCTCAGAGAGACTCAGCGTATTAAAATTAATGGCCGGCTTCTCTGACCGCCGCAAGATCTTAATTAACCCGGAAGGGTGCGCTTTTAAGGTTTTTCACCATTTAGATGCATCTAAAGGCTTAATGCCTGATCGGCACTGTTTGAAACATCAAAGACCCGTTGGCAGTGGTGCCCTTCCGGCACCTTACATGTACAGTGTTTGGGGCAAAAGGTTAAGGAAGAAGTGGTGGACTATCCTAAGGACAGACCCTCAATGTGTAATTAGTGGCAGTCTGACCCCTAGAACTCCCATGACCAGGGGTGGACTGGGAATTTAAAGTGGCCCTGGAAAAAATACTAAAAGTGGCCCCATTTTGAAGTTGGCAGGGCCAGCATTACCATATTGTGGCACATTATACCACCCCAACAGAGCCAAATACCATGGTCCATCACAAAATACTGCCAGCAGCACAAAATACATCCCCAAAAACGCCAATGGCCAGTAGTGAGGAGGGCTCAGGCAGCCCCCTGGGCATCGGCCCAATGGGAAATTTCCCTGTAAGGTCTATAGCCAATCCGCCCCTGCCCATGACTGCTTGATTTTACAAAGTTATAATGTAATGTAAAAAAATGTTACTATGCCTTTAATTGTGATAATGCCTTATATGGTTATACCCATGGTTACACCCAAAGAGTTTGATACCTCCTGAAATGCAGAGTAGGAGCTGGTGAACCATTGTTTCATTAGCTTTGCTTTTCCTATGTTAAAGGATGACGCCAGGATTCTAGATTCTATCCTGCAGGAGGAGGTAGTGTCAGCCAGGAGGGGCAATTTTCTTGGTGCCCTGTGTCTAGCAGTTGAGGGTTTGGCACTAGGAAGACTGCACCGCAACACCTGTAGGTAGGGTTTGAGATGCGTCTATAAAACTAAAAGTATTTGGCACTCAGCCGATTGTGTGAGAGACCAGCAATGGGTTTTGTGAGAGAGAGAGGCCAGAAGTGACTGAAACCTGGGGAGAAGTGGAGACCATCTAGTTGCTGTGAGACAAGGAGAGTTTGAGAAAGACAGGTCCTGGAGAGAGAATGCCTCATAAATAACAAGTTGCATAGGGTAGGGAGTCTGAAAGACTTTGGTCAGCCAGCTGGTGGCTACGTGCTGTCCAGAGCATCATATAAGCTGAACAGGTTTAGTCAATAAGTGGAATAATATAACACATAGGTGGTATAAATGGGAAATATTCAGGATTAAACTGTAGGCTTTGTTTTAAGTTAAAGGGGTTGTCCCACAAAAAATATTCTACAGTTTTCAAACCAGCACCTGGATCTTACTTTTGTAATTGCATGTCATTAAAAAATTTGTATAGCTACTGAGTTATTCAATAACACGTATCTGTAAAGGACCACTTAATTTCTTATTTCTTTGACCTATTCACTGAGCAGGCCGCACATGCTCAGTTTCAACTTTTAACTGCCTCCCGAGTTGTGATAGGGAGAGCTGAGACACGCCCCCTTGGCTGCAGCAAAGACACTCCCCTTGAGCTGTCAGCTTGATATGAATCTAGCAGAGCAATGAATGGGGAGATCTCTGGATCCATGTGAGGTACAGGGCTGGTTCTAGCTTTGTTAAAAAGAGGTTGTCATGCACTATATGATGTCTGATTTTCATTTTTTACAATATTCGTGGGATAACCCCTTTAAAGTTAATTGTGGTACTCTTAAAGGGAGTTGTGTGGTTCCATTGCTGACTTCGAGTTGAAGAGCTACTGAAGTGTTGGACCCCTTCCAATCCTGAAGGTAGGCCATCTTTAGCTGATGCAACCCTCTGAACAACCTTAGCAGCTCAGAAGGTTTGGGTAACAGCTGTCAACCATCTTGAGCGCAACCTGACTGCCATACCTGACTGTACAAGTGTTCTGCAACTCTTCTACTCTTCAATAGGCTGTCTCCACCCAGTCTGAAAGTAACCACTAAGCTTTATAGCTCATCAAGAGACTGTAAACAATAAAGGCGTTGTCCACCTTTTTTCTTAAATATGCATCCCAGTCAGGAATACCTGTGTTAAAATCCATACTCACCTGCTCCCCGCTGCTCTCTTCTGGATTTCTGCCACATGTGCCACTGCAACTAATAGTTGACCCTAGCAGCCAGGTGACCCATCAGTGATGTGACACTTGAGGACACGTCAAAGCTGAGGCCACTCATTGACAGCAGCGATGCATGTGACCCTGTCTATGCTGAAATTAAAACAACAAAAACTGAGCAACCCATTTAAAAGTGACAGTAACTGTGAAGAATACTGTGCCTCTATGTCACAAAAATACACTGTTCCTGTTTGCACCAAAATTGTTTGTAACATTCCAATGGGGTATAGTATTCCTTTCATGCAGGCAGCCATATTTTTTATAATTTAACGCTAAAACTTTGTGAAATGAAGCATGGGATTTGTAACTCTGTGCCCTATAAAGATGTATTATCAATCGTCACCGAATTTTGAGACAGAAGAAAATGATAGGTACACTAAGTTAATAAGTCACCTTTCACTGCCTACAGTCTTCAAAACCCAGTGCAAAGAAATCAAATATCATAGCAAAGGTCACAGCATCTCAGTTCCTTTACTATGCTTTGCTTATTGGTAAGTGTATACTTCCTCTTTGTGCAATATTTCATTTCCTGCTACTTAACCATATAACTCATAACTGAATGTTGCTTTCCTAGTACTTACTTATTACAAGCATTTCTCTAAAATGCCCTTTGTATGTGAAAACTCTGTTCCTGACTTCTGACATATCTCACACATCCTTGCAGGGTGACAATGCAATAGCCAAGGACGTAGCTCGTACGTCCTTAGTACTGATACCTGGATCACTGACTGTGTAACTGCTAGAGATTCAAGCAAGGTGTTGTTTAAAAGATAACAATATCAGTTTTAAAACAAGAACAAGATTGAGGGGTCTTAGTGAAAGCTGCATATACCTATATCTTTCATTCGTAACCTGAATTGTAAGCGCTCTAACTTGCAATTTAAAAAGTCAAGACTTACCGTATTTTTCGCTTTATAATACGCACCCGAACATAAGACGCACCCCAGATTTTAGAGTAGGAAAATGAGAAAAAATATTTTTCATCAGACCTCATATCAGACCCCCCCTAAATTTCAGGACATCACTTCAGACCCCCATCAGACCTCAGATCAGCCCAGTGTGCCCCCATCAGACCTCAGAACAGCCCAGTGTGCCCCCATCAGACCTCAGAACAGCCCACTGTGCCCCCATCAGACCTCAGAACAGCCCAGTGTGCCCCCATCAGACCTCAGACCAGCCCAGTGTGCCCCCATCAGACCTCAGAACAGCCCAGTGTGCCCCCATCAGAACTCAGATCAGCCCAGTGTGTCCCCATCAGACCTCAGAACAGCCCAGTGTGCCCCCATCAGACCTCAGATCAGCCCACTGTGCCTGCATCAGACCTCAGATCAGCCCAGTGGGCCCCCATCAGACCTCAGATCAGCCCACTGTGCCCCCATCAGACCTCAGATCAGCCCAGTGTGCCCCATCAGACCTCAGAACAGCCCAGTGTGCCCCCATCAGACCTCAGACCCGCCCAGTGTGCCCCCATCAGACCTCAGAACAGCCCAGTGTGCCCCCATCAGACCTCAGATCAGCCCAGTGTGTTCCCATCAGACCTCAGAACAGCCCAGTGTGCCCCCATCAGACCTCAGATCAGCCCAGTGTGCTCCCATCAGACCTCAGAACAGCCCAGTGTGCCCCCATCAGAACTCAGATCAGCCCAGTGTGTCCCCATCAGACCTCAGAACAGCCCAGTGTGCCCCCATCAGACCTCAGATCAGCCCACTGTGCCTGCATCAGACCTCAGATCAGCCCAGTGGGCCCCCATCAGACCTCAGATCAGCCCACTGTGCCCCCATCAGACCTCAGATCAGCCCAGTGTGCCCATCAGACCTCAGAACAGCCCAGTGTGCCCCCATCAGACCTCAGATCCGCCCAGTGTGCCCCCATCAGACCTCAGAACAGCCCAGTGTGCCCCCATCAGACCTCAGATCAGCCCAGTGTGTTCCCATCAGACCTCAGAACAGCCCAGTGTGCCCCCATCAGACCTCAGATCAGCCCCACTGTGCCCGAATCAGACCTCACCTCAGATCAGCCCAGTGTGTCCCCATCAGACCTCAGATCAGCCCACTGTGCCCCCATCAGACCTCAGAACAGCCCAGTGTGTCCCCATCAGACCTCAGAACAGCCCAGTGTGTCCCCATCAGACCTTTTTTCCCCCCTATTTTTGGGGGGAAAAAGTGCGTCTTATAAAGCAAAAAATACGGTACATCAATCTCTAGCTGTTACACAGCCCGAAATATGCAACCAGAAAGCGGAACTCCTCCTTCAACCTGCTGAGATGTCATGGTCAGTGAGTGAAGACCTGACAGGCTGAACAGGGAGAGATATGTTTGCTCTTGTGTAGCTATATACACTCACCGGCCACTTTATTAGGTACACCTGTCCAACTGCTCGTTAACACTTAATTTCTAATCAGCCAATCACATGGCGGCAACTCAGTGCATTTAGGCATGTAGACATGGTCAAGACAATCTCCTGCAGTTCAAACCGAGCATCAGTATGGGGAAGAAAGGTGATTTGAGTGCCTTTGAACGTGCCATGGTTGTTGGTGCCAGAAGGGCTGGTCTGAGTATTTCAGAAACTGCTGATCTACTGGGATTTTCACGCACAACCATCTCTAGGGTTTACAGAGAATGGTCCGAAAAAGAAAAAACATCCAGTGAGCGGCAGTTCTGTGGGCGGAAATGCCTTGTTGATGCCAGAGGTCAGAGGAGAATGGGCAGACTGGTTTGAGCTGATAGAAAGGCAACAGTGACTCAAATTGCCACCCGTTACAACCAAGGTAGGCAGAAGAGCATCTCTGAACGCACAGTACGTCGAACTTTGAGGCAGATGGGCTACAGCAGCAGAAGACCACACCGGGTGCCACTCCTTTCAGCTAAGTACAGGAAACTGAGGCTACAATTTGCCCAAGCTCATCGAAATTGGACAGTAGAAGATTGGAAAAACGTTGCCTGGTCTGATGAGTCTCGATTTCTGCTGCGACATTCGGATGGTAGGGTCAGAATTTGGCGTCAACAACATGAAAGCATGGATCCATCCTGCCTTGTATCAACGGTTCAAGCTGGTGGTGGTGGTGTCATGGTGTGGGGAATATTTTCTTGGCACTCTTTGGGCCCCTTGGTACCAATTGAGCATCGTTGCAACGCCACAGCCTACCTGAGTATTGTTGCTGACCATGTCCATCCCTTTATGACCACAATGTACCCAACATCTGATGGCTACTTTCAGCAGGATAATGCGCCATGTCATAAAGCTGGAATCATCTCAGACTGGTTTCTTGAACATGACAATGAGTTCACTGTACTCAAATGGCCTCCACAGTCACCAGATCTCAATCCAATAGAGCATCTTTGGGATGTGGTGGAACGGGAGATTCGCATCATGGATGTGCAGCCGACAAATCTGTGGCAACTGTGTGATGCCATCATGTCAATATGGACCAAAATCTCTGAGGAATGCTTCCAGCACCTTGTTGAATCTATGCCACGAAGAATGGAGGCAGTTCTGAAGGCAAAAGGGGGTCCAACCCGTTACTAGCATGGTGTACCTAATAAAGTGGCCGGTGAGTGTATGTGTGTATAGTCACCTTTAGTTAATGCATTAGATTTAGGTATTTATTAGAGATGAGCGAACCTGCTCGTAACGAGCACTGTACCGCTCGGCTCCCCTGCGCTCGCACGTTCGCTCATCTCTAGTATTTATCATTGTTAATTAGGATTACAGTTTGTATAGGGGTATGGAAAATTATATACTACAGTACATAATTCCCAATATTTGCAAGCAAAAGTTGGTTGGTGCATTCCTGCAGTTTTTGCATTTCTTTAACACATACCGCATTGATTGTAGACTTGTACCTCACATATTACAGTTTTTTGCAGACTATATTTTGCAGTATTTGATTATTTGTAGAGATGAGCGAGTAGTGAAATATTCGAAAGTTCGAAATTCGATTCGAATAGACCGCGAAATTCGACTATTCGACCGAATATCGAATCCCATTAAAGTCTATGGGAAAAAAATGCTCGCCACTTGGAAATCTCAATTCGACCACTTGGAGGTTACCAAGTCCACCCTGAAACCTCAGAAAAGGATGCCAACACTGCTGGAATGCAACTGGGACAGCAGGGAAAGCATGTCTGGGTGCATATAACGCGCCCAAGTCGCACTATTACGCCACTATCACAGCCTCTCAACAATACACTCCAAAGACAATGTAACCTCTCTGTAAAGTGAGACCATACAAGGAAACCTTCTTTCCTCTACATTGCCATGGACCCCAAGCCAAACTAGACAAAAAAGAAGATGAAATTCTGCACCCCTTAAAATCACGTTGCCTATGACAACCACAGATGGCATAGGCAAGGGGGAAAGCAAATAGACCCCACCCCTAATTGTCATTGTGTGTGTGTGTGTGAGATGTGGTCAGACATGTCTTCTTTAAAATGTAAAAACAACTCAAACACATGCAGAAGCCTTAAAATGCCCAAATTGTTGGCGCTAGAGATGTCAGTGACCCGACCTGGCCCAGTGTCATGTCTAGCAGGTAAAGCAGTGGGGATGTTGAGGGATGCGTAGGACCGCAAAAGGCAGGAAGAGGCCGTGGGCTGGCCAGAGGCTCATGGAAAATTTTGTGGAGGCCCAAGAGGTGAGACGTCTTAAAAATTGTGTGGAGGCTAAAGAGGTGAGACCTCTTAAAAATTATGTGGAGGCCCAAGAGGTGAGACCTGTTAAAAATTGTGTGTAGGCTAAAGAGGTGAGACCTCTTAAAAATTGTTTGTAGGCCCAAGAGGTGAGACCTCTTAAAAATTATGTGGAGGCCAAAGAGGTGAGACCTCTTAAAAATTGTGTGGAGGCTAAAGAGGTGAGACCTGTTAAAAATTTTGTGGAGGCCCAAGAGGTGAGACCTTGATAAAATGTTGTGGAGGCCCAAGAGGTGAGACCTTGATAAAATTATGTGGAGGCCCAAGAGGTGAGACCTGTTAAAAATTTTGTGGAAGCCCAAAGAGGTGAGACCTGTTAAAATTTTGTGGAGGCCCAAGAGGTGAGACCTGTTAAAAATTTTGTGGAGGCCCAAGAGGTGAGACCTTGATAAAATTTTGTGGAGGCCCAAGAGGTGAGACCTCTTAAACATTTTGTGGAGGCCCAAGAGGTGAGACCTTGATAAAATTTTGTGGAGGCCCAAGAGGTGAGACCTTGATAAAATTATGTGGAGGCCCAAGAGGTGAGACCTGTTAAAAATTTTGTGGAGGCCCAAGAGGTGAGACCTTGATAAATTTTGTGGAGGCCAAGAGATGAGACCTTGATAAAATTTTGTGGAGGCCCAAGAGGTGAGACCTGTTAAAAATTTTGTGGAGGCCCAAGAGGTGAGACCTTGATAAAATTTTGTGGAGGCCCAAGAGGTGAGACATTGATAAATTTTGTATAGGCCCAAGAGGTGAGACCTTGATAAAATTATGTGGAGGCCCAAGAGATGAGACCTGTTAAAAAGTTTTGTGGAGGCCCAAGAGGTGAGACCTTGATAAAATTATGTGGAGGCCCAAGAGGTGAGACCTGTTAAAAATTTTGTGGAGGCCCAAGAGGTGAGACCTTGATAAAATTTTGTGGAGCCCAATAGGTGAGACCTTGATAAAATTTTGTGGAGCCCAAGAGGTGAAGACCTGAATAAAATTATGTGCGGAGGGGGGCGCCCCCCCCCCTCCAAAGGTGGAGACTTGATAAATATGTGGAGGCCAAGAGGTGAGACCGTGCTTAAAATTTTGTGGAGGCCCAAGAGGTGAGACCTGTTTAAAAATTTTGTGGAGGCCCAAGAGGTGAGACCTGAATAAAATTATGTGGAGGCCCAAGAGGTGAGACTGTTAAACACATTTTGTGGGGCCCAAGCAGGTGAGACTTGATAAAATTTTGTGGAGGCCCATAGGTGAGACTTGATAAAAATTTTGTGGAGGCCAAGAAGTGAGACCTTGATAAAATTATGTGAGGCCCAAGAGGTGAGACCTGTAAAAATGTTTGTGGGAGGCCCAGAGGTGAGGACCTTGATAAAATTTTGTGGAGGCCCAATAGGTGGAACCTTGATAAAATTTTGTGAGGCCCAAGAGGTGAACCTTTATAAATTATGTGGAGGCCCAAGAGGTGAGACCTGTTAAAAATTTTGTGGAGGCCCAAGAGGTGAGACCTTGATAAAATTTTGTGGAGGCCCAAGAGGTGAGACCTCTTAAAAATTGTGTGGAGACTAAAGAGGTGAAACGTCTTAAAAATTGTGTGGAGGCTAAAGAGGTGAGACCTCTTAAAATTATGTGGAGGCCCAAGAGGTGAGACCTCTTACAAATTATGTGGAGGCCCAAGAGGTGAGACCTCTTAAAAATTATGTGGAGGCCCAAGAGGTGAGACCTCGATAAAATTATGTGGAGGCCCAAGAGGTGAGACCTCTTAAAAATGATGTGGAGGCCCAAAGTGAGACCCTCTTAAACATTTGTGGAGGCCCAAGAGGTGAGACCTCTTAAAAATATGTGGAGGCCCAAGAGGTGAGACCTCTTAAAATTATGTGGAGGCCCAAGAGGTGAGGAGACTCTTAAAAATTGTGTGGAGGCTAAAGAGGTGAGACCTCTTAAAAATTTTGTGGAGGCCCAAGAGGTGAGACCTTCTTAAAAATTATGTGGAGGCCCAAGAGGTGAGACCTCTTAAAAATTATGTGGAGGCCAAGAGGTGAGACCCTTAAAATTATGTGAGGCCCAAGAGGTGAGACCTCTTAAAAAATTATGTGGAGGCCCAAGAGGTGAGACCTCTTAAAAATTATGTGGAGGCCCAAGAGGTGAGACCTCTTAAAAATTATGTGTGAGGCCCAAGAGGTGAGACCTCTTAAAAATTATGTGGAGGCCCAAGAGGTGAGACCTCTTAAACATTTTGTGGAGGCCCAAGAGGTGAGACCTCTTAAAATTTGTGGAGGCCCAAGAGGTGAGACCTCTTAAAATTATGTGGAGGCCCAAGAGTGAGACTCTTAAAAATTTGTGGAGGCAAGAGGTGAGACCTCTTAAAAATTATGTGGAGGCCCAAGAGGTGAGACCTCTTAAAATTATGTGGAGGCCCAAGAGGTGAGACCTCTTAAACATTTTGTGGAGGCCCAAGAGGTGAGACCTGATTAAAAATTATGTGGAGGCCCAAGAGGTGAGACCTTTAAAATTTTGTGGAGGCCCAAGAGGTGAGACCTCTTAAAAATTATGTGGAGGCCCAAGAGGTGAGACCTCTTAAAAATTATGTGGAGGCCCAAGAGGTGAGACCTCTTAAAAATTATGTGGAGGCCCAAGAGGTGAGACCTCTTAAACATTTTTGTGGAGGCCCAAGAGGTGAGACCTCTTAAAAATTTATGTGGAGGCCCAAGAGGTGAGACCTCTGAAAATTTGTGGAGGCCAAGAGGTGAGACCTCTTAAAGGCCACGTGGAGACCCTATTTGTGAGAGGCCCAAGGGAGAGACCTCTTAAAAATTATGTGGAGGCCAGAGGTGAGCCTTAAAAATTGTGGAGGCCCAAGAGGTGAG